>CATIUR010000003.1:71542500-71712500 GCA_949592205.1 Helichrysum umbraculigerum
AGGGAAACCCTTAATTTTCACCACAAAAGAATTGTTAGAAAAGCAACGCATCGGTGTTGGGACTAAGAATGGAGGACGCGGCCACTTTTGGGCAGCTATGGGATATGGCATGGCGACAGACAATCAGCACCGAACGCGACTCGTTAATATGCAATTACGGATGCTCTAAACTCAAGAGCATGTGGTACCAATTACTTCACTTTGTTAATTATTACAACATCTTGAAATCTAAACAAGCTCATCTTCAGCCTGGTCTCTTAATTATTAATTAATTACATTTTCGTAGAAAAATGTAGAGTAGTATAATCCATTGAGAACGTACATACAACAAAAATTCTGATGGAAACTTTCAGCCAACTCAATTGAATGTATATAAGGAGATATATTTGTTGATGTTATATATATTTCTCTAGAATTATTGAGTGTACTCCATCTTTCTACAATAATGGTGATAGCTGCTAGTTAATTATTTCAGACAGTATTAGACACTGCATATTCATGAATAGCGATCAACTTTTTACCTCGTTTTTTCTAAAAATATATATAATATTGGTCGCATCACGACCCCCACCATTCCTATATCAAGGACACACTGCGAGTGACTCATATATGCAAACGGTACTACTGTTAATTTACTTTTGCAGTAACCACATGATATCGAACACGATGTACAGTTTTCAGCCATTCATACAGTGAGGTATTCCACATAGAAAAGGAGAAATATAATGGAAGTTATCTAATCATATGGTACGATGAGACTTTAATTTTTCTGCAAGTCTTATGTCCTACTCAAGATTTCATAATCTTTGCCAAAAGGAAAGCAAATAAGAGCTGTTTTCCTTTCCTTGTACCCACTATTTAGGACCACACCAAGTTATTAATGATATGATGTCTATGTCCTCATGTCCTTGTTGCTCAATTGATATGTACCTGTCGATCCCTTTGGTGTGTTGTGTTTGTTTATTACTTACTTCTAATGTAAATTGAGAACCTTTTAATTTTTATTATTAGAAAGGTTATGTGTTTTATGATGTATCTAATTTTACTCAATATCCTGTTGTATGTATCCAACTTTAATGATTTTTATCGTGTGTATTAAGCTTTCATTTAGTGGTTGTATGTATTTGATGACTTTGATCTTTCCATCGGAAAGCTGATATTTTTGCTGGCATAACAGCTACATATGTAGTTCCATCATCAAAAATCGTTGTCACATCACCAGTTAAAAAAGGGTAATTTGGAGGGTACCCTGATCCTGTACCATATATCAATGGTACGCGTCCCACCCGCAAAGAGCATCGCCGGGTAAATCACCTGTCAACAAATCACCCACGTATGCTGAGACACAGATTCGAACCCCTGACCTATAGGTCACACATGTGAAGTCTGGACATTTGCGGTGATGGTACCACTTGGGCAATGCCCAATTGGTAACATCACCAGTTATAATAACTTAAATATAGATACAAGACGTCATATTCATACTATACAACATAGGTTCTAGAAGAACCTCGGGTACCCGAAAAGTGAGAAGCTAAAAGTTAAGAGATATTATCTCAATAATTGATGCCGAAATGACCCCAATCTACCAACAATCAATTGAAGTTTATAGATTATTTTGATCAATTACATGCATTTAGTTTAATCTTTATGATAATTAGTACCATAATTTTAGTTTAATGTTTTCTTTAATTGTTTAACAACTTTTGATTGGTCCTAGACCTTTGATATTCATGAGTTATTGTCTTCTTAATTTTCAGCCTTTATAAAGGCTCTAAGTTGTAATAGAAGTAGTTTTAGTTTTTGTTTTTGATGATAATAAAATTTGCTCTCAATTTTGTGTTAACAATTGAGTTGAATTTATCCTCCCCGCGGTATTCTTGTGAATCAACGTGTGTTGGAAAATCCTAACCGCGGTATTCTTTGTGAATCAACGCTTGTTAGAAGAAATTATTCTTGGGTATTCTTAGAATCAACAAGTTTAATTCGTGTTATCTTATTTACAGCCTACATCAATAATTCATATTAATGTCTAGCTGTAATGTGTGAAATTGATATGAAAGAAACTGGCCTCGACAAATTTTTCAATATAGCATAGCGCCAGGAATTGTGAATGAGTATCATAGATATATTGATGCTAAGAAGGGTAGATGTAGAGATAATTGACCAATAGAATAATATGAAAAAAGAAATCTCTCGATGTAAGCTGTTATTTTTGATGAATGGTACAAGCTTTGTTATTGCAGGAGTGAGTAAAGCAAGATCAATATAGGGATGAATTTGTCGAGTCAGAGTGTTGATAGTCAAAGTGATAGCTGTGGAATGCAGAGTGGTAATTTGGGCATGGGTCGGTTTGTGAAGTCTTTTTATAATATATGGAATGTGCCTTTACGATTTGAAAGACAGAGGTTACCAAATTCGGATAGTGTAAGATTGCAAAAATGGTCTAATTTGACTAATTGTTGGTAAATTGACCTAAGGGTGCGTTTAGTTACAGAAAACTCTCCACTTTTCCATAAAAATTCTCTAAGAAAACAAGAAAATTAGAAAACGTGTTCAAATTCGAGTTTTCTAAAAGACTTTTATAAGAAAAGGAAAATCCTTGTTTTCCTTTTTATAATTACAAAGTTGAAAACTACTTTTGATGCTTTTCTAAGTTTTCAATCTATACTATTCCTTGGAAAAAGAAAACTTCACCCCTTGCAACTAAACACGTTTTCTAGATTTTTCATGTTTTTCTAGAGAGGTAAAACACTTCTCATTCTCTAGAGAAATGGAAAAAGAAAAATGGAGAAATTTTTCTGTAACTAAACGCGCCCTAAGTGTTTTGGTTTCAAAACTGTGGGAATTATGAGGGAACGAAAGGTTAAAGGTAAATGGATTGTGTCCAGAATATGAAAATGGGAAATACTGGTTTGCAAGTGATTGAAAATCAATCAAAAGCTGGAATGGAGTATATGGGCCAAATTGCAAATTCAAAAAGCCTAATGTCTATTGTGGATGCTGTGAAGATCATAGAGCAAAGCATAGATTTAAGTATGGATATACAAATGACAGAAGCTACATGGTATAGTCTTGCTATGATTTTGCAAGAAAGTTTGATTAAAAAGAATCAAGCTTTAATTTTTGATAGTTTAGAGGGTATACATAGTTATAGCAGTGGTATTAATAAGTTTGTGTTAGAGATATTAATAGACGTTATATTAATATGATTCAGAAGAAGGAAAAAAAAAAGAGCTGTTATTTTTTAGTGTGTGGCATCTTCTTTGGGCTTTTGAATTTGAGAAATTTACTGAGATAGACCAGTCAACGAGCCCATTTCACTAAATAAACCTTGTCAGGTTTTTTTTTCAAAAGTAGACCCACTTTTCGCCAAAATGCGTAAATCAGGTGGCGATCGGCGAAAATTTTGATTACCCAATAGCTACCTGACACGTGTCCATCTTATTTCGCCGGAACCCAAAAAATCGCCAAATCTTTCCTGATCGCCAACCTGACACGTGTCCAAAAAAAATCGCCAAAATGCAGAAATCATTCGGCGATCGGCTATTTTTTTGAAATCTTGGAATTCGAGCCAAACTCCCACTTTTCTCCCCATTTTCAAACAATGTGTTTGGTTATCTGTCTGCTTCTTCTCCGACCACACACCAGCTCCGGCGATGAAATCAAAATTTTCGCCGATCGCCACCTGATTTACGCATTTTGGCGAAAAGTGGGTCTACTCTTGAAAAAAAACCTGACAAGGTTTATTTAGTGAAATGGGCTCGTTGATTGGTCTATCTCAGTATATTTCTCTTTGAATTTTCTATGGTGGAGTGGGACCGAGGGCTAAAGTCAGAGAAGGTTTTGAAGTTTTCAATTGAAGTGACTGTTTTGGCTAGGTCTCCTGTTACTACCGTCCCAAAATTATTGTCCGGTTTTGACTTTTAGAGTCTTTCTTTTTCAACTTTAACCTTAAATATTTTTATTTGTATTATATAATACTTGATGCAAAATATATGAATAGATTGGGTTTTAAATGTATTTTCATTGGTATAATTTTCATCAAGTATTATATAACACAAATAAATATATTTAAGGTCAAAGTTGAAAAAGAAATACTTCAGAAAGTCAAAACTGGACAATAATTTTGGAACGGAGGTAGTATAAATTTAAGTGATACAAGTTTGTGGGAGCTTTTTCTATGTTTTTAGCTTTAGTGATGTAGAGTTTGAGTAGTTATTATTTAGTTGGTTGGTTGAGTTAAAAGGGTTGTATCTTGATATGTTTGAGTTTTAATACATGGATTTTTAATTTTCAAAAAAAAAAAAACAAGAATTTGTATTCGAGTTTGGGTGGTATACTAAAAACCACTCCTAAAGGTATACCTCTAGTATTATGTACATAGTTTTATTTTTAAATATAAATTTTGCCGGGTACCATCCCATTTATCAAAAAATAAAAAAGATGGTTGGACTTGAAGTCCCTACATGTGTAGGCCTAAACCTAGTCTATTTAAAAAGGTCTTAATGCAAAACCACAAAGATTATGAAACTATGCAAAGGCAGGCTTACATTATGGGTAGCGGTGTGGCACGTGACACTAGTCGATTAAACCGGTTTTGTGTAGAATTAGTTGAAATATTAGTAAGTTTTTTAAGAGTACTATCACTCACAATTAGGCGGTGCACCCACTGTTTAATAAACTTAATACACTACTAAGTGTAATGAGCTTCAAATTATTTAATGACACCTGTAACTAAGTTTAACTATGAGATATAAGTGATGAGTGGTGACACAAAGATGATTAAAAACCTAGATAAAATAAGTGATAATAACATTTTATGGGCAAATGACATTCACTAACTACTTTAATTAATGGTTGTAAGATTATATTATGTTGAAAAAGACTCATTTCTTTTCTATCCTTGAAAGATGAGAAGGCAATTAGTGGTCAAGAAATATCAAGTATCATTGGGCGTTGATAACTCTCACTAATCATACACGACTTGACATAATTTTATTTGTTTTAACCGTTGAAAAAATATAACTTGAATCCTTTGGAAAAGGCATTCACCGTCTTGCCTAAACATACCACACGGACACATGGACGATGATAGATGGCTTATATTAATTTCAAAGCTCATGGCTTGTGAAAGAGTAAATAGTGATGAACTTATTGGTCAACAAGCTCGTACAAGAATTAATGTAATATATTGTCTATTAGGTCGTTTGGTACATGGACATTCAAGAAGCCATTCATGACATTTGATGGTAGCGATATACATTTAAAACAGTACTAAAATGGAGAATAGTCTCGTGACAAATTAATGTAATGTACTTATCTATCAACCAAGTTTGAAGATGCAGAAAACCAATTAGACCTCTATATTCTAAGCGTGGATACATAACATGTTTCACACTTACAATTAAGAGTGGCAAGAGTTGTGCTATAGTAGCTAAACTTGTTCCTGTATATTTAATTTGGCAACAGAGGAAGAATCGTTCTATTTTTCAAAATAGGTATATATAAGATCGGTAGAACATCTGATTGATGTGATATTCGTTGTTATGAGGTTGAATATTGTAACAACCCCAAAATTTAGGGTAAATTTAAAATTTTCCTAATTACATGTTTATTACTTGTATATAATATGAAATAGGATTATATACGTTAATTACTATATGTATATATATGGATGGAATATATATATATACGCGTATACGATTAGAACAAATATCGTATAAAACAACAACTGTACAAACTTGCGTACACTGATAAAACGATTATTAAATAATGTGAAATTATTTAATTACTTTGACTATCACATTATATTATGTTTATAATATAACGAAAACGTACGTTTTAACTAAAACGTCACCGAACTCTCCGAAAACTCGACCAACCGACAAAACAAAACTAAGTTATGTTTTATAACTTGAAAACTAGTATTTTGGTAAAATACTACAACTTAATTATCGAGTAATATTTCGTATTTTAAAACTTATATTAAATCGCGTACAAAATGATTTTTAACGTTTAAACGACCGGGGAAACGAACACCGCACGGAGCGCAAACACGGAGGAGCAAAAGTTGGTGAGACCACACATTGTGGCCCCACCAAAACCGGCCCAAGGTGAGGGGGCATTAAGCCCTCACCATCCTTTCCCACTCTCACACTCAAACACACCCATACTCCATCATTTCTCTCCCTCTCTCTCCCCAATCGGCTCTCTCTCTATCTCTCTCTAAAATCACTCTCAAAACACCTTAAAACTACCACTAAATCACCACAAAAGCATAGGCTCGTTTGGAGAAAAGCGATCACGAGAACGAGGGCTACAAACGCATCTTTTCGGATTTTCGTTTCGACAACTTTGTAAGTTTTCCGGCGACCCGAAACTTTTCCGATTACTTTTATTTTGCTAGATAAGTGTTCCCCCTAGCTAAATGATGTCCAAATATGTAACTTAAACTCGTTTTTGAACATTTTTACGAAAAGGCCGGTTTTGGTCATTTTAAATAAAACGACACCTCGAACATTAAAAACGACATCCAACAAATTTTATGAACTCATTATAACATAATATAACTTGTGTAAAAGTTTAATCTTGAACGGAACTCGTTAGACACGTTTTCGACACGACTCAAAATCTGACCAGAGATAAGTGTCGCATGGCTCACGCCAGATATGCGACACTTCGCCTTAGTGACGCATATGTCACAACCCGTCTATACGCGACACTTCGTTAGTGCCGCTAAAATACTATACCGTCACTTCATAAGTGACGCAGTCTTAACCCTTTCGGCAGAAACAACAAGACACTACATAAGTGTCGCTACCCTATAACTATCAGTAGTAACAATCACGACACTTCATTAGTGACGCTAGAACACGTATACCGACACTTCGTTAGTGTCGCTATTATCAGTAGAAGCTTATAACTTTCAGTAGAAACGAATGACTTCCGGTTACTACTGATGACGTCACCTATACTCATACCGTCACTTCGTCAGTGACGCATAATTATACATACCGACACTTGACTAGTGTCGCCCTATGAACCGATTTACTCACTTATACCGTCACTTCATAAGTGACGCCCTATTTGAACACGGCACTTAATACCGTCACTATTCTAGTGACGCATTGATGAAACATGATACTCATTAACGTCACTTACCTAGTGACGCATCACCTTAATACCGACACTATCTAAGTGTCGCATATGTTATTACACAGACACTGAAATACCGACACTATTTAAGTGTCGCATACATGGTTACACAAACACTGAATACACGACACTACTTAAGTGCCGCATACCACACATAATTGACGCACTGTCTAAATACCGACACTACTTAAGTGTCGCATACATCTTGAAACAGATAACATAACACGACACTACCTAAGTGTCGCATGATACATAGAAGTGACGCATACAAGTGACGCTAAACAGGCTGTTAACATTTACATTTTTTTTACACAAGTATAAAATATACTTAAAACGTGAACGTACTTTATTCGGCGTTACTTATACATGAGAATACTATACTTTTGGAAGTATACAACGATACTTGAATACGTACGAGTTTATACTAAACTAAACGTGAGATTTCACTCACACACGCGTACGAGTTTTCACTCGGAAATACTTAGGAGATTACACTCCAACAAACTTACACTTGTACACTACACGGGATTACATCTGATACGAACTTACAAGTTCACTTACTAGTTACGTGCTGGATTACACGTTAACTGATACGAACTTACATACGAATACTTACGAGGTTTCTCTCGTACCCTTTGGGGACTAAGCCCATTGGAACGTACACAAACGGTACATGTTGTAATTCAAACAAACGATCATACGAGTATACTTTACAACTGTACCACTACTATGAATACATAATAATAATGGATGGAATTATTATTATACATCGATAACTAACGAACCGTACAACTTTTATACAAACTACGATTTACAAACTATTTACAAACGTACAAACAAACTTATGGACATTAACTAGTTTGGGAACAACTAGCATGGATACTTTACAAGTATTCCATTTACTTACTAAACCTTATGCGTATTAGGACGCTAAGGGTTGCTAGTTTGGGATTACTACTTGCTTACTTATTACATCGTCTGCCAGACTCAGGTGAGTCTCACAGCCCCTACTTTACTGTTTTATACTCAGGGGTGAGATGCATTACTGTTTTACATGAACACACAAAACTTACTTGCTGCCATGATTTACATACTGTACGAGAGTAACGATACGCCAATTGCATGAGTTTACGACTAATCCACTGAAATCCTCCTGAATCATAGTTGTTAGTTATGTGATAAGCGCGAGTTTTAGTATATGGATCCATATGGGACTGACAATCCCCGCCCGGGGTAGCACGCACTACCACGAACCGTTCATGTAGAAACGGGGGTTTCTTACTCGTTCCGTATGAATGTTTTGGATTACATTCATGAGGGGGTACCGATATTTACTGTACGTTAAGCTTCAACTATGGTGGCTCATGGCGATTGTATCAAACGGTTTGCATAACCTGCAACCACCCACTTATTAAACTTTAAGTTAATGATGAGCATAACCTGTGATCATTAATTACTGGCTGGCTATGTTTTACAAATACTACTTGTGTGTTCAAACTGTTTACTTACTTACAAACCTGTGAGATTCACCAACCTTTTGGTTGACCGTTTTAGTAATGCTTCTCAGGTACACAGCATCAGTAGGGATGCCCAGCAGGATAAGCTTACTTAGCTCGAGTCGCATGCATTTACAAGCTTGGAGATTTTTATACATTACTTTTGTACTAGTTGTTATGTATTAGAATCTCTAGGAATTTACTGAACTCGAGCTTGTATTTTGAACTACTTATGTATTAAATGTAATAACTTTTCGAACGTCTCATTTAGAGTCGTTCACTGTATCCTTTGTGCTTGTGATTATTGATTAGTAACACCCAAAACATCGCTTCCGCAAACTGTTAAATTGGGGGTGTTACAGATTGGTATCAGAGCCTAAGGTTATAGTGAACTAGGTTGCATTTAGTGGGCCTAGACTATGACCGTTAGGCAGTGTTCCTCATTAGGTATAACTGGTTCAGGAATTACAGCATACAAGTTTAATTTAACATAGCCTGATCAACTATGTACAATTAAATGAAGATGATGTGAGTTCTGAAAGGGGTTATGTTGAACCGGAATGAATTAGCTGACTCTGACCTCGAGAGAACCGGGACCTTTACTTGATTGTGCTAGACACGAACTAGGCGGTTATGTGATATATATATATATACATAGGCCTCTTTCCCCGATACGATACTCTCTCGACTAATACGAAATTGCTTTCAGATTTCATCGAACAAACGACAACTTGATTCTCGTCATTCTGTCCTTATTTAACTTTTATGAATTCACGAAAACCATACACGCTACCGACATACGTCTGAAGATCTCCACACTATTGTATCCGACAACCATAGTTTCTCGAACGTCCTTCGATATGAAAACCGAGACCTTGTTTTATTCGCTAATTCTACCAAATTTACGTACCTCACTGTACCATTAGGGGTAACTTAATAAAACCATTTTCAACTCAATGTTTCGATAGACTTCAAATTATACAACCGACTTTTACTACCAAAAATTTATAACAAATATATTTTTATCAAACATGTTACAAAATTTCTTACAGAACGTTTTATAAAGTTTTCAAAAATTTCGAAACCATATAAACTTATTTATAACTCGCAGACTTTGAACAAATTTCAACCTTTGACGAAATTCTTTTAACTTACCAAATCATTACCGTCAGAATTCTTATCCGAATCCTCACATGTTCTTTATTATTGTTTCAAGGAACATGCCTCCTCGACGACAACTCAACCTTACTGAAGCCGAAGTTGCGGGTATTATTGCCCGTAGTGTGGCTCAAGCTCTAGCTACCCGAACATCAGCTCCTGGTAGCGAAGATACTGCCAACAATGGACCACAACCCAAAACCTGCACCTACAAAGACTTCCATAACTGCAAACCGCTGAACTTTGCAGGAACTGAAGGAGCGATTGGTCTGATTCGTTGGACCGAGAAAATCGAGTCAGTGTTCCTCATCTGCAACTGCAAGGAAGAGGATAAAGTTAAGTTCGCCACCAGTACCTTTTCTGACATCGCCCTTACTTGGTGGAACACATATGCGCAGACGGTGAGCGTTGCTGAGGCTTACAAAATACAGTGGGATGAACTGAAACTTATGCTGAGGGGCGAGTACTGCCCAAGAGATGAGCTGAAACAGCTAGAAATGGAATTCTGGAATCACAAGATGCAGGGTGATGACATAACCGGATACACCAACCGCTTTCACCAACTGGCACTTTTGTGCCCATCCATGATTGATCCTGAATACAAGAGGATCGAAAAGTACGTTGATGGACTCCCGGAGCGACTACAGGATTTAGTTACTTCATCCAAACCAGGAACCATTTAGAGTGCCATTCGTATGGCTCATGAGTTAACGGCAAATTCGGTCCGCCGTGGCTCGACTTCAACCCCGTCTGCGAATAACAAACGTAAATGGGAAGTGAGTCCCCACTCATCCAACTCTACCTCTGACAAGAAGCTTGCAATCGTCAACTCCAATGACTCAAAGGCTTACAAGGGGAGCAAGCCTTACTGCTCCAAATGTAACCGCCATCATAACGGCTCCTGTCCCTGCACTAAGTGCAAGAAATTCGGGCACCTGGCCCAGGACTGTCGAACCAACCCCACTAGTACTGATACTCCTGCACCCAAAACCTGCTATGAGTGCAACGGTACCGGGCACTTCAGGAAGGATTGCCCAAAGCTGAAAACCCGAACCAACTACACGAAAAGTAGAGCTTATGTAATTAACGCTAGGGAGGATGACCCAAATCCGAGACTCTGTGATCTACTCAACCCGGGTACGCCCATTCTATGACTACCCGAATCTGTTTTTCTTATAAATCTCTCGCTTAACGATTTATGTATAACTGTAGTTTTCTCTGTGTGTTTTCTTTGATTCTAAGTACACAATAGGATTAGGAAACGACCGACTACTTAATCCTTGATAACGCAATTTGCCTTACACTTTAGATACAGTAACTAAACTCCCTTCCCAATTATCTCACACTGGTTGAGACCGGGAACTCGTATACTATTTGTTACTTTAAACAGATAAATTAATATAACTTCACTTACTTGAGGCAAATTCTTAAATAGCACACTTATTTCGTAGGAAATGACAACTCACTCCGTCAACAACCCTACACTGCTCAGTGAGGAACCGAAGATGTTTCCTTACCTCCTCGAACTCGAGTGTGATACAGAACACTCCGCTGAATCAGCAGCAGCACCTGCTGCTCCTGCTGCTCTAACTGCTGCAAAAGCACCAGTTGATGTAACCTTGACTGCTGAATCAGTCAGCCACCTTAACCAAACTATTGATTCGCTGCGAAAACAACTGACTGAAGCACATGAAGACATTGATGACCTGCGACGAATTTCTTTCCAAAATGACATACGTATGCGTGAGTACGAGCTACGTTTGATAGCTTTAGAAAACCCTATTTCCCCACCAACTTCACATGATACTCCTACTGAAGAGGATACCGACACCGACTGTACATCACCTCCAACAAAAAAGAGTGAAGATTACTCCCTCCAAACCCACCGGAAACTACTTGGGAAAGAAACCTTTCTGTCCCCAATGCACTCGACATCATGAAGGACTCTGTACCATACCCGTCGGTCGATGCAAGTCCTACCCTAAGAGTACTAACTCCCCTAATACGAAGCTGTGCTTCAACTGTGGGAGTGCTGGCCATCTCAAGGCTAAATGCCCACTACCTCCAGGCAACAAAAATTAGGGTACGTTACCACCCAACGATTTCTTGATTTCAAACACTGTAGGATCTACCCTACTACTGTAGGCTACTAGTACATATCGTAACTACCTGACTAGTATTGAACTACCGATTACTACTTCGAACAAATTTCGGGACGAAATTTAATTAACAAGGGGAGAATGTAACAACCCCAAAATTTAGGGTAAATTTAAAATTTTCCTAATTACATGTTTATTACTTGTATATAATATGAAATATGATTATATACGTTAATTACTATATGTATATATATGGATGGAATATATATATATACGCGTATACGATTAGAACAAATATCGTATAAAACAACAACTGTACAAACTTGCGTACACTGATAAAACGATTATTAAATAATGTGAAATTATTTAATTACTTTGACTATCACATTATATTATGTTTATAATATAACGAAAACGTACGTTTTAACTAAAACGTCACCGAACTCTCCGAAAACTCGACCAACCGACAAAACAAAACTAAGTTATGTTTTATAACTTGAAAACTAGTATTTTGGTAAAATACTACAACTTAATTATCGAGTAATATTTCGTATTTTAAAACTTATATTAAATCGCGTACAAAATGATTTTTAACGTTTAAACGACCGGGGAAACGAACACCGCACGGAGCGCAAACACGGAGGAGCAAAAGTTGGTGAGACCACACATTGTGGCCCCACCAAAACCGGCCCAAGGTGAGGGGGCATTAAGCCCTCACCATCCTTTCCCACTCTCACACTCAAACACACCCATACTCCATCATTTCTCTCCCTCTCTCTCCCCAATCGGCTCTCTCTCTATCTCTCTCTAAAATCACTCTCAAAACACCTTAAAACTACCACTAAATCACCACAAAAGCATAGGCTCGTTTGGAGAAAAGCGATCACGAGAACGAGGGCTACAAACGCATCTTTTCGGATTTTCGTTTCGACAACTTTGTAAGTTTTCCGGCGACCCGAAACTTTTCCGATTACTTTTATTTTGCTAGATAAATGTTCCCCCTAGCTAAATGATGTCCAAATATGTAACTTAAACTCGTTTTTGAACATTTTTACGAAAAGGCCGGTTTTGGTCATTTTAAATAAAACGACACCTCGAACATTAAAAACGACATCCAACAAATTTTATGAACTCATTATAACATAATATAACTTGTGTAAAAGTTTAATCTTGAACGGAACTCGTTAGACACGTTTTCGACACGACTCAAAATCTGACCAGAGATAAGTGTCGCATGGCTCACGCCAGATATGCGACACTTCGCCTTAGTGACGCATATGTCACAACCCGTCTATACGCGACACTTCGTTAGTGCCGCTAAAATACTATACCGTCACTTCATAAGTGACGCAGTCTTAACCCTTTCGGCAGAAACAACAAGACACTACATAAGTGTCGCTACCCTATAACTATCAGTAGTAACAATCACGACACTTCATTAGTGACGCTAGAACACGTATACCGACACTTCGTTAGTGTCGCTATTATCAGTAGAAGCTTATAACTTTCAGTAGAAACGAAGGACGTCCGGTTACTACTGATGACGTCACCTATACTCATACCGTCACTTCGTCAGTGACGCATAATTATACATACCGACACTTGACTAGTGTCGCCCTATGAACCGATTTACTCACTTATACTGTCACTTCATAAGTGACGCCCTGTTTGAACACGGCACTTAATACCGTCACTATTCTAGTGACGCATTGATGAAACATGATACTCATTAACGTCACTTACCTAGTGACGCATCACCTTAATACCGACACTATCTAAGTGTCGCATATGTTATTACACAGACACTGAAATACCGACACTATTTAAGTGTCGCATACATGGTTACACAAACACTGAATACACGACACTACTTAAGTGCCGCATACCACACATAATTGACGCACTGTCTAAATACCGACACTACTTAAGTGTCGCATACATCTTGAAACAGATAACATAACACGACACTACCTAAGTGTCGCATGATACATAGAAGTGACGCATACAAGTGACGCTAAACAGGCTGTTAACATTTACATTTTTTTTACACAAGTATAAAATATACTTAAAACGTGAACGTACTTTATTCGGCGTTACTTATACATGAGAATACTATACTTTTGGAAGTATACAACGATACTTGAATACGTACGAGTTTATACTAAACTAAACGTGAGATTTCACTCACACACGCGTACGAGTTTTCACTCGGAAATACTTAGGAGATTACACTCCAACAAACTTACACTTGTACACTACACGGGATTACATCTGATACGAACTTACAAGTTCACTTACTAGTTACGTGCTGGATTACACGTTAACTGATACGAACTTACATACGAATACTTACGAGGTTTCTCTCGTACCCTTTGGGGACTAAGCCCATTGGAACGTACACAAACGGTACATGTTGTAATACAAACAAACGATCATACGAGTATACTTTACAACTGTACCACTACTATGAATACATAATAATAATGGATGGAATTATTATTATACATCGATAACTAACGAACCGTACAACTTTTATACAAACTACGATTTACAAACTATTTACAAACGTACAAACAAACTTATGGACATTAACTAGTTTGGGAACAACTAGCATGGATACTTTACAAGTATTCCATTTACTTACTAAACCTTATGCGTATTAGGACGCTAAGGGTTGCTAGTTTGGGATTACTACTTGCTTACTTATTACATCGTCTGCCAGACTCAGGTGAGTCTCACAGCCCCTACTTTACTGTTTTATACTCAGGGGTGAGATGCATTACTGTTTTACATGAACACACAAAACTTACTTGCTGCCATGATTTACATACTGTACGAGAGTAACGATACGCCAATTGCATGAGTTTACGACTAATCCACTGAAATCCTCCTGAATCATAGTTGTTAGTTATGTGATAAGCGCGAGTTTTAGTATATGGATCCATATGGGACTGACAATCCCCGCCCGGGGTAGCACGCACTACCACGAACCGTTCCTGTAGAAACGGGCGTTTCTTACTCGTTCCGTATGAATGTTTTGGATTACATTCATGAGGGGGGTACCGATATTTACTGTACGTTAAGCTTCAACTATGGTGGCTCATGGCGATTGTATCAAACGGTTTGCATAACCTGCAACCACCCACTTATTAAACTTTAAGTTAATGATGAGCATAACCTGTGATCATTAATTACTGGCTGGCTATGTTTTACAAATACTACTTGTGTGTTCAAACTGTTTACTTACTTACAAACCTGTGAGATTCACCAACCTTTTGGTTGACCGTTTTAGTAATGCTTCTCAGGTACACAGCATCAGTAGGGATGCCCAGCAGGATAAGCTTACTTAGCTCGAGTCGCATGCATTTACAAGCTTGGAGATTTTTATACATTACTTTTGTACTAGTTGTTATGTATTAGAATCTCTAGGAATTTACTGAACTCGAGCTTGTATTTTGAACTACTTATGTATTAAATGTAATAACTTTTCGAACGTCTCATTTAGAGTCGTTCACTGTATCCTTTGTGCTTGTGATTATTGATTAGTAACACCCAAAACATCGCTTCCGCAAACTGTTAAATTGGGGGTGTTACAAATATTCTTACTCTTAAGTTCAAAAACTCGCTTCAAGTAAGTTACACAAAAGCTATTTGGAAAATTCCTTAAGCTTTAGTTATATCCCGATCAATATCATCTAGGGGATGTGGTTATGAGTAGTTGTTTAGCTTCAACTCTTCAAGGGATATATTGCTTGATTCTCATTTGGGTTTTGTCTATGTGAGGTATCAAGGCCTCTCTTGAGAATCTCATGTGCTTCGTTGAAACATTGTATCATTTGTACATCTTTCATAAATTCACTAAAAAAAAAAAACCATTGTACTAATTAGGAGGAACATAGGTTTGATTTAGATCAATGGTTATAAGAGGTGACATGTTTGTAAATAGTTGGCAAAATTGAGGGTTATAGTTAAGAAAAAAACATAAAAATAAATTTCACTTCACACCCCTTCCACTATTTTACTTTTCACAATTTAGTCTCTCTACTTTCTTTTCCTTCTCCTCGACTCCTCCTACCTTCTTCTTCCCCAACCCCACCTACCACCACCCCACCACCTTCTGCTGCCACCTGGCCGCCGCTAATCGCTGCTTACTGCCGCCAACCGCTACCGGATTCCGGAGGCCAAAAAAAAATTTCATTTTTCAAAATTTTTTTTTTCTAAAAAATTTTTTCCGAAATTTTTTTGTATTATATATAGTAACTTTTTTCTACTGCATTTTGAATAAAAGAATACTGCATTTTGTGCATATAAATTCGGTACATATTGTTTGTTTTGTACTGCATATTGTATCACATATTATTCTTTTTCTACTGCATTTTGTATCAAATTATGCTGCATATTGTTGTTTTTACTACATTTTGTATAGAACTTTTACTACATCATTCTTTTTTGATATATGTTAGTCTTTTTTCACTGTATTTTGTATATTATTGTTTTTTAACTGCAACTTATATATATATATATACATATATATATATATATATATATATATATATATATATATATATATATATATATATATATATATATATATATTTACTGCGTGTCTTTTTTGATATATGTTAGTCTTTTTTCACTGTATTTTGTATATTATTGTTTTTTAACTGCAACTTATATATATACATATATATATATATATATATATATATATATATATATATATACATATATATATATATATATATACATATATATATATATATATATACATATATATATATATATATATACATATATATATATATATATATATATATATATATATTTTACTGCGTCTTTTATATACGTCAGCAAAATGCAGTAAAAAACGAACAATATGTACTAAATGAAATATATATATATATATATATATATATATATATATATATAATGCAGTAAAAACAACAATATATAATATACTTTTAAACAAAATGCAGTACAAATAGATAATATATATAATATAAAATGCATTAAAAACAAACAATATGTAATAAATAAAACATATGCAAAATGCAGTAAAAATAACAAAATGCAGTACAAATAAATTTACGTATAATATAAAATACAATAAAAAGCGAATAATATATATTAAATGAAGTATATGCAAAATGCAATAAAAACAATAATACGTATTATACTTTTATACAAAATGCAGTACAAATGGATAATATGTATAATATAACATGCAGTAAAAAAAACAAACAATATGTAATACATGAAATATATGCAAAATGTAGTAAAAGTAACAAAATGCAGTATAATTTTAACAAAAAGCAGTACAAATAGATTATGTATAATATAAATTGTAGTAAAAACAAGCAATATATATTAGATCGAGTTGTATAGATAAAATGCAGTAAAAACAACAAAATGCAATACAAAAGGATAATATGTAAAAAATTTCAAAATTGTTTAAAAAAAATTTTAAAATTAAAAAAAAAAAAAAAAAAACTTCGACAATGGCCGGCGGCGGCGGCAGTTGGTGGTTGGTGGTGGTGAGGGGATGGTTTACAATATTCAGAAAGTGGAGGGGTTAAAAATGAAAATTGATTATGTGATATATGGCACATTTCTAGCGGTTTAAATCTTCTCCTCAAATACCTCATTCTCCTCTAAACTTTACCCATACAATAACTGTGCACAATGTAGGTTGGATTGGATCATGAATAGGGTATAGAAAATCGATGGGTACTTCATGGTAAAATGGGCTAAGTGCAGCCCATCAGGCCCGGCCCAGAAAGCAAGACTTAGTTGGGTCATAAATAAGACTCGAAGTAAAAAACATCTCACGAAAAACGTTAATAGAATTTTATGGAGAATTAGTAGTAGTATTACCAACGCACATTTTTTGATGAAATACACTCATCTAGATGTCCATTATGTGATGAAGATCAAAATATCGAAAAACACCTTATGGTATCTAAGGCCAATTAATTGCAACAATCTTAATTCGATCTTTACTTTAATTAGTGGACCAAAATGACACTTATTTCATTCCGATGGATCACATAAGCGGAGAGATTGTAAATGGTTTGAATGAGCCTGTGACCCAACTTTTGGTGGGCCTTGAATTCGTTTAGTGTTCCTTCTAATAGAATAGGGAGTGGTTGACATTGAAAAAAAATACTGAAGCTGAAATCAGAAACATTAGAAAATACTGAGTTTTAGTGTTGAGTTTAATATTCAGTTGATTTATTTATTTATTTTTTCAAATGCAAATAATATAATAATTTAAACAAATAGTAACAAAAGAAACTAAAACAAAATTAATAGTTGGGCTTCAAATATTAAAAGTTAATAAATTTAAAACTATAAAAGTGAGTAGCTTTAAAGCAAACGACATATATACTATACAATAAAGAGTATTAGCTAAAGTCTTAAAGAGAAAAATAGTAAATGACTATTTTAACGCTACACTATTTCAATCACCTTTTAAATACTTCAATCAATGCAATTTATTGTGAAAACTAATAAAGTTTAATTAATTTTGATTACAAATAACATATAATTGATTGTCTTTATTCAAAGTTATGTAAATTAGATAATACATTGAAGAATATTGAAATGTTTTTTACAAAGTATTCTAATATAAATGTCTGTTGAAAACTTTTTTTTAATTACAAATTTTAATTCTCTTTAAATGTTGTATAACCTATATTACTCGAGTAATATATATATAACATTTGAAGAGGGTTAAAATTAGTAATTAAGAAAAAAGATTTTCAACTGACATTTATATTAGAATACCTTATAAGAAACATTTCAATATTCATGTATTATCTAATTTACATAACTTTGAATAAAGACAATCAATTATATGTTATTTGTGATGGGTATTGTTAATAACAGCTCTTAGGGTTGTCAATAACGTGTATAAATTGGTTGTACTTTGATTGATATTTATGGGGGTCAACTTAAATTCAGTTGGTCAAAGAGTTTATTATGTTATGGGTACAAGTATTAATGCGTGTTTTAAATTCTTATTAACAGCCCTTAGGGCTTTCGTTATCATTTTCCTATTTGTAACCGAAATTAATTAAACTTTATTAGTTTTCACAATAAATTGAATTGGTTGAAGTATTTAAAAGGTGATTGAAATAGTCTAAGGGGTAAAATAGTCATTTACTATTTCTCTCTTTAAGACTTTAGCTAATAATATATATATATATATATATATATATATATATATATATATATATATATATATATAGAGGTGGGTTAAAATAAGAAGGTTAATTTTCGTGAGAACGTAGGAAATCATTCAAAATCACTTTTTAACTATCCGAAACACATTATTCTTCAAAACTTTTTCAATGATTACTATTAAAATAACTTTTTGAAGCTATGATATAAATATAAATAAAAAGTATTGACTTTTTTTCGAACTTTTTTTACAGTCGTTACTGTTTTGATTATTTAAGATAATCACAAAATATAATATGATAATCACATGTGATTATTCTCTAATATAATGTGATTATCATGTGTTCGAGATAATCACAAGATATGACATAATAATCACATATTATTCATGTGATTATCAAGTTATAAAATGTGATTATTGTGAATAAAAAATTTAATAAAAAATAATTAAAAAAATAAAAAAACGTTGAAATTTTTTTTATTTGAAAAATAGATTCTAAAAGTTATTTAAAAAAGAAGCTACGAAGAAATTTTTGTAAAATAACGTGTTTTAGATAGTTAAAAAGTGATTTTAAAGTGTTTCTCACGTTCTCACGAAAATTAGCCTTCTCATTTGAACTTGAGACTAAAAAAATAATGAAAATATTTTAAACTTTAAAAAACTATTTTTTTAACTTATAAGAACTTCTATAACACTTTTATTAAAAATAAATAATAAAAGTAAAATTTGTTATTTTTGTTAAAAAATATCATTTTTAACAATTAAAACTTAAAAAAATAGTTTTTAAAAACCTTTTTTTACTGTTTAGTTTTTCCCATTTTTATATCATTTTCACATTTGTGATGCACCAGATATTATATATTATGATGCAGATGAACATATAAAAAAACAAGATGCAACAAAAGTAAATTATTATTGTGTTCACTAACATAATAAACTATGATACACTGATTTTCTCTAAACATGATGCATCGAGTGTTTAATTATCATGCATCGACTTCCAAAATATATACTATAAAACATGGTTATTGAATTAAAAAGTGGTGCATCATAGTTATAAAAACATGATTCATCATAGTTATAAAACATGGTCCATCGAGTATTTTAATATTATGCATCGCCTTTCAAAATATACTATAAAATATGTTTATTAAATTAAAAAGTGGTGAATCGTAGTTATAAAACCATGGTTCATCATAGTTATAAAACATGGTGCATCGAGTGTTTAAAATATCATGCATTGACTTTCAAAATATACAATAAAACATGGTTCATCATAGTTATAAAACATGATGCATCGAGTGTTTAAAATATTATGCATCGACTTTCAAAATTTACTATAAAACATCATTATTGAATTAAAAAGTGGTGTATCATAGTTATAAAACATGGTGCATCATAGTTATACAAATATGGTGCATCATAGTTATAAATATAACGCTTCGACTTTTAAATATACGATAAACATTATTAGTGTATAGATCTTAGTGCATCATTGTTATAAAATATGGTACATCATAATTTTAATTTTTACGGTTCATTAAAATTATAATGTTATATCAAAATTTATTTTATTCAATTTATGAATATGGCACATTACATAGTTGCTTTTTATATAATACTATATATAAAATTGTATTAACATATAATAAGTGATGCTTCGACTTTTAGATATACGATAAACATTATTTGTGTATAGATCTTAGTGCATCATTTTTATAAAATATGGTACATCATAATTTTAATTTTTACGGTTCATTAAAATTATAATGTTATATCAAAATTTATTTTATTCAATTTATGAATATGGCACATTACATAGTTGCTTTTTATATAATACTATATATAAAATTGTATTGACATATAATAACGTGAGGTAAAAATTAAAAAAAAATTCAAAATCGTAAAAAAACAAAAACTAAAGATAAACAAATCGTGAAAAGGGTTAAATGAAAAGGTTGAAAAACGCAAAAAAAAAAAAAAAAAAAAATAATTAAAGAAGTTGATAACAAAAAATTTAAAGAATGCAAAATAAAAAAAATTAATAAATAAATAAAAAATTAATATAAATAAGTAATTAAATAAAACACTAGAAAAAAAAGTGGAGAAATAATAAGGGTGAAGAAATGGAGGAGGACATTTGTCACCCTTCTATTTGCTTTTCTCCCTTCCCTCCCTAATCTTTTCCTCACAAGAACCAATATCTATTATTAATTTTTTTCGTTTTTTAATTTATTTTTTTGGCGTTTTTTTAAAGTTCTTATTGTCGGATTTTTTTGCGTTTTTCAACATTTTCATTTAACCTTTTTCATGACTTGTTTATCATTTGTTTTTGTTTTTGTTTTTGTTTTTATCATATAAGGTTTCTCACGTTGATACATTTAAATACAATTTTATACATAGTATTACAAAAAATATAAATATAAATATATATATATATATATATATATATATATATATATATATATATATATATATATATATGTGTGTGTGTGTGTGTGTGTGTGTGTGATGCACCATATTTATATCTTGAATAAAATGAATTTTGATATAACAAAATTATAACTGAAATGTACCATAAATTAAAATTGTGATGCACCAATATTTATACACTAATGATGTTTATCGTATATCTAAAAGTCGCAGCGTCATATTTTATAACTATTATGCACCATGTTTTATAATTATGATGCACCATATTTTATAACTATGATGCACTACTTTTTAATTTAATAACGATGTTTTATAGTATATGTTGATGCAAAATGTCTAAGGCTTGATTTTATTTTGTTTGTAATCTGTCTAAGTGTTTGGTATTGCGACAATAGATTAATGCGACAATAGGTATTCCGTGAATAGAGTATTCCGTGTATGTGTATTCCGTGTTTAGCTTATTGACGGAAGTAAAAGTCACTCCGACAATAGCATTGTCGGAGTTGACTAGTCAAGTCATTTAATAGTATTGTCGCATGAGCTTTTGTATCAAGTCTATATTTAGGCTTTTGATGGTTCATTTTAAGCTAAGTCTTTTGTACATTTGTCTCAGAAATTCTCTCTGTGATTTCTGTTAATACAAAAGCAAGTTTGATCAAATACTTCTCGTTCTAATTCATATCTTGATTGATTAGTTTGAATTCCGCACAAGCTAGTTTAGTTCTAATTACGATTCGGTGATCTACGGCATTACAAAGTGGTATCAGAGTCGTACGAATAGAAATTAGGACTGTTTGATTGAATTAGAGGTGAATCTGAGGTATTTGTTTGATTAAAAGGACTCGGAAGCTTCAGCATTGATCGTTTAGTTGCTGTTTGACACTGTTTGATTGATTTGGACGAATTAAAATATCTTTTGAGCTCAATTTACTTCGGATTTGGACGAATTACTGCTGTAAGTGATTTTGTGAACATAATTCATCTGAATTTGATCTGAATTTGCTTCAATTTGCTTCGGAATTACTTCGGATTGTTTACGTGTTTATCGTCAAGTATACGGATTCTTAAATTTGACGGTAAAAGATTAAATTGAGTACTTACGAGTGTCGGAAATCAAATTCCGAGTTCAGTGATATCAATTTTAGCCAAAACGAGCTAGAATTGAAGGTTCTACAACACTTTTCAATTTCTGAAAAATTCTTCCGTGAGTAGCATTCCGTGAGTAGTGAATAACTGTTTTATTCCGTGATTAAGTGTTCCGTGATTAAGTGTGTAGTCCGACAATAGCTTATTGTCGCATGAACAGTTCTTAATTATTCACGGACAGTGTTATTGACGGACTCGTATTCTCGGATAACTCACTGACGGATAACTCATTATCGGACTGGTATTGTCGTATAAACAGTAACACTAGTATTCACGGAGAATTGATATTGACGGAGTGTTTTAGTCTCGGATTAAGGATTCACGGATTGTTGATATTGATGGACTGTTGATTTTCACGGAGTGTTAGTGTTCTCAGTGTGGTATTCTCGGACTTATTATTCTCGGACAAAGTGTAGTATTTTTTCTAAGTGTTTAAAATGGCTCAAGTGAATTGGCAAGCTATGATGAAGAGTGAACAAGAGACGGGAACTACAACCAAACCACCAAAGTTCTTATGTCAGAATGATTATGATGATTGGAAGTATCGGTTTGAGTCGTTCATTGCTTTATATGATCCAGATTTAATGATTCCTATCATGGAGCAATACATTCATCCTAGAGCTGAAGGAATCTATAGGGATAATAATCCTCCTCCCAAGTCACTCAAAATGATGACTTCTGATGAACGGAAAGAACATGATCGAGACAAGAAAGCTAAATCAGTTATCTCTATGAGTCTTCCTAGTGATGTTCTTGCTGGATGGAAAGATTTGAATACTGCATATGAGCTTTATAACACAATGGCACAACGTTTTTCTGGTAACGACAAGTTGAAGAAAAGTAAACCTGACTTGTTAAAGAAGCAATGGGATGTATTCACATGCATGCCTAATGAATCTTTCAATGACTTAATTGTCCGGTATTCCCAGTTAATCAGTGAACTCAAAAGACATGGTTTGATTTTGGAACGTATTGAAATCAATGAGAAGTTGATTGAAGCCTTACCTTCAAGGTGGGATATTAAGGCTAACATTTTGTTAGAAGATGAATCATTGGGTGAATATGCATATGAGGATTTGATCAATAAATTGCAAGTATATGATGTGTCTTTACAGAAAAAGGAGACTGGAAAGATGATGCAATATTCTCAATTTGGTTCTAAGAAAGCTTCAGATACAACAGCCTTGTTCTCTGGTAATGATGCATTCAATGTTGGGAATTCTGGTGGAGCTACAAGTGGTTATTCTAGCTATGGATTTTATGGATCGGGAAGTGTTTCTTCTACCAATCATCAGCAACAAAATCCTAACCAACATGTTTCAAAAATTACTGAAGATCATGCAAATGTTGTTACAACTTTTCTTTCATCATATGAGGCGTTTATTTCTGGGAAGGTTGGCAATGTAGACTTAACTGAAGAGGATTACGATCAGCTACACCCAGATGATCTTGAAGAAATGGATCTCCAATGGAATCTTGCTATGTTAACAAGAAAGGTCAAGAAGTTTCTTCAAGGAACTGGAAAAAGCAAGTTGGGGGGTAAACCAGGATTTGATAAATCAAAGGTTTGGTGTTATAACTGTCAGAATTTGGGACACTTTGCCCGGGAATGTGAGAAAAGCAAAGCACCTTCTTCTGGTTTCACCAAGCCTTCTACCTCCAAAACCTATTCTTCTTCATCTTAACCACAATTTTCTGGAAAAGATACAGCTTCTGCTCCTACATCATCAGCACTGGTTTCTACAGTTGATTAATTCTATGACTGGAGTGCACATGTGGAGGAATATTCTCAAAACCAAGCTTTCATGGCAAATGTTTATGAGGTTGATTCTTCTCCATTTGAACAAATCTGTTCAAAATGTACTGACTTGAGTGATCAACTCAGTCTTTACCAAACTCAAAATCAACAGCTTTTAACTGACATTGAATTGATTAAAAATCAAAATAAGGAGTTGGTGGAAAACAACAAGCTTTTAAATAAGCGTTTTGAGTCAACTAATGTTGAGACACATGATTTGAAAGCTAAAATTTTAAATCAGCAAACCATCATAAACAGTTATTTAACTGAGATGGATTTACTTAAACAAGAAAAATCTGAAGCTGAATCTAAAATTTTAGATCTTGAAAGACAATTGTTGAATGTTTCTACATCAGTAGTGGTTTTTGATGAAATTATCCATAAACAACGTTTAAATACTAAATCTTAATCTGGACTTGAATATCAAAATGATTTTCAAGAACAAATCAAAGCATCAAAGGCAGCTTCTAAAGCTGGAATTGGATATCATTTTGTTCCACCATCAAAATCTTATTCTCAATTGCCAGTTAAAGATGAATCTGATTCTGAGTTTGTGTATGGGAAGGGAAAAGTTGATGACTCAAAACCTCAAAATGAAGTAACTCAAAAGGTTTCTTCTAATGAGAGTTCTGAATCATCACATGAAATCAATCCACCAGATTTTTCTCATCAAACTTCTGTGATGAAGAACAATGATTGTGATGATTGCAAAAAAAATAAAAAGTGTGTTTTGAATCAAATTAATAAAGAAAAATCTAAAACTTGTGAAATTCCGAAACAAGCTTTCAAGATTTTGAAAAGGACTTCTTCTCCAATCAGTTCACAATCATCTTCTTCATCAACAAAAGGTCAATATCATGCTTTCAAATGTGAAACTTCGATATGTGAAGCTTCTACTAGTAAAAGCTCATATTCTAAAAATGACGCTTCTACAAGTAAAGTTTCACATCATGGTTCTTACAATCATTTTCATACTCAAAGAAAGTATGAAACACGAAGTTGTTTCTATTGTGGTATTCGTGGACATCTTTTGAATAATTGTCATAAACTTGCTAAAAAACGTTCAAGACAAAATTTAAAGCAAGCTAAATCTTTAAATACCAAAGATGTTTATAAATCCACAATACCTGAGAACCCACAGAAATCAAGACCAAATATCTTTGTTTCTTCAAAGAAGAAATCATCATCTAATGATGCGTCAATCAATCATTCCAATGATTTTAAAAAGAATTTTCAAAAGATTGATGTTTTCATCTTAGATGGAGTCACTGGACGACCCAAGGCCTCCAAGGCTTGGGTCTCCATTAGTAACTAACTATTTCCATCAAATGTCTTGCAGTCATCCCGAGCTATCGATAATGTGTGGTACATTGATAGTGGCTGCTCAAGACATATGACCGGGAATCTCTCCTTGCTTGAAGATGTTAAATCAAAAAATGGAGGGTTTGTTGCTTTTGCGGGAGATAAAGGAGGAATGATTTCAGGCGAAGGAATTGTTACGAATGGTGAAATAAGTTTTGACAAAGTGAATTATGTTGAACAACTTCAACATAATTTACTTAGTGTTTCTCAAGTGTGTGACAAAAAGCTGTCAACATGGTTCAATGATGAAGAATGTTTGATTCTCAAGCCAGGATTTGTTGTACCGGAGCTCTTATGAGGGCTCCTAGGGTTGAAGATATGTATGTCCTTGATATGCGTTCTATAACTCGTTCAGTGGAGCATACTTGTTTGTTATCAAAAGCATCAGAGAAGGATTCAGTTTTATGGCACAGAAGGATGGTCATATCAACTTTAGGAAAATGAACTTTTTAGTCAAAAATGATTTAGTGATTGGAGTTCCTAAACAGACTTTTTCACTAAATGATCATTGTATTTCCTGTAAAAAGGGAAAACAAACTAAAAAGTCTCATAAACCTAAGTTGGTGAATTCAATTAACACTCCATTGGAACTTCTCCATATGGATTTGTTTGGCCCAGTTAGTGTGAAGAGTATCGGTGGTAAATCATATTGCTTGGTAATCACTGATGATTACTTAAGATTTTCTTGGGTTTACTTTCTGAGTACCAAGGATGAGACGGCTGAGAAAATTAAGTATCTGATTCTACGATTAGAAACTTTATTTTCGTTAAAAGTAAAGAGGTTACGAAGTGATAATGGAATGGAATTTAAGAATTACATCATGGAAATGTTCTGTCTTCAACATGGTATTTCTCAACAATTCAGTGCTCCTCGAACTCCACAGCAAAATGGAGTTGCTGAAAGAAAGAATAGAACATTGATTGAAGCTGCAAGAACTATGCTTTCGGATGCCAAATTACCAACAACTTTCTGGGCAGAAGCAGTTAACACAGCTTGTTTCGTGTTAAATAGAGTTATTGTGGTCAAAGACAAGAAGAAAACGAGCTATGAGTTATTGAATAATCGAAATCCGAATATTCACTTTCTGGAACCTTTTGGATGCCCGTGTTTATTGATGAAAACCAAAGATCGTCTTTCAAAATTTGCTGAGAAATCTGAATCTGGGTTTTTCTTAGGTTATTCAGCAAATTTTCATAATAAAAGAGTTTATAACACAGCATCTCATCGAATAGAAGAATGCTATGAGGTTGAATTCTTACGGTATTCTTCTCCATCCGATGAGATTGGTCCAGAATGGTTATTTGACTATGACTCGTTCTTCAATTCTCTTGCTCCTTTTCATGAAGATGTGTCATCTTCTGTTGCAGTTTATGATGATTTTGTTATTCCGGTTCTTTCTTCTCCTGCTGAGCCACTTCTTACTCCTATCACACCAGTGTCTACTTCTGATCTTACTCCTCCACAGTCAACAGAGGATTCTACTGTTCAAGAATCTTCTCCAACTATGGCAAATGATGCAGATGACACAATCTCAAATCCTGATGATACTGACATTTTTCAAGAACATTCTACTGAACTAGAAGACACCAATCATGATGATTCTAGTAATGAAGTAGTGAGTAATCCTGAGGATTCACATTTAGGAACCAACTTGCATGTGGATCCTGTTCCTACTTTGCGTGTTAATTCTGAGCATAACCATCCACTCACAAATGTGATTGGAGCTGTTTCTGATGGCATCAAAACTCGTCATCAACACCAAACTTTTGCTTGTTTCTTATCACAAATAGAACCAAAGAATGTTCAGATAGCTTTGTCAGACTCTTCTTGGGTTCAAGCAATGCAAGAAGAATTGCAACAGTTTGTTAAGTTGCAAGTTTGGACATTGGTAGCACCACCCAAGGATATCCATCCAATTGGCACGCGTTGGGTTTTCAGAAATAAGAAATATGATCGAGGAATTGTGGTTCGCAATAAAGAAAGATTAGTGGTTCAAGGATTCACTCAAATTGAAGGTTTGGATTATGATGAGGTTTTTGCTCCGGTTGCTAGACTTGAATCCATTCGGATTTTTCTAGCATATGCTTCATTCATGAAATTCAAAGTGTATCAGTTAGATGTCAAGTGTGCATTTCTATATGGGAAAGTGCATGAAGAAGTGTTTGTCAAACAACCACCAGGTTTTGATGATCCTAAATTCCCAAATTATGTGTTTCGATTGGATAAGGCCTTATACGGATTACATCAAGCTCCTCGAGCTTGGTATGAGACTTTATCTCAACATCTTATTGCTAATGGGTTTTCAAGAGGTCAAATTGATAGTACACTCTTCATTTGGAAAACAAAAGCTGATTTGCTTCTCGTTCAAGTATATGTGGATGACAATATATTTGGGTCTACGAACGACAGTTTGTGCAAAGAATTTGAGAGTATAATGAAGTCTAAGTTTGAGATGAGTTCAATGGGGGAGATGGCTTTCTTTCTAGGTTTGCAAGTTCAGCAACTAGATACGGGCATTTTCATACATCAAACAAAGTATGTTAATGACATCTCAAAGAAATTTAAGATGTTGGATGCCAAAACTATTTCTACTCCCATTGATCTTGTTGAGAAAATTGGACCTGCTCTTGATGTCGAACCCCCAAATTATGATGCGGAAGCGGGTCGATTCGGGGCGCGACTAATCAATAATCACAAGCACATAAGATACATAATGAACGACCATTACATGCGTCGTTTACAAATACATTGACATTATAAAGGTTTTACACTGTTATAATATAGTTTACAAAAGCCCTTGAGTCAAATGATAGAGATTCTATGGCATAGCTAAATTATACAAATATAGTAATGCATGACAATCTCTTGATGTCTGAATGCGACTCGAACTAATGGGCATCCTGAGTGGCAGTCCTACTACTGCCGAGTACCTGAGAATACATGCTAAAAGGTCAGCTATAAAGCTGGTGAGCTCACAGGTTTAATGATAAACAGAATGTATGAACCACAAGATTTAATGATAATTGAAATTAATCAAATATAGGTATATACAGCCATGAGCACATAGTCTGAGCTTAACTGAGGTGTCAGGATCACAATTAAGTGCCTGAGCGAGGGTGCCTCTATGCGTGTGCTAATCAACACACGTATGAACAAATGATAATGCGTCCGTTTGACCAGTCAGTGCTTGCTGACCCGGACGGGGATTGTCAGTCCCATAGGGTACCATACACTAACATTCACGCTACAAAGTATTACCAAACTATGCTAGAGGACTTAGATTGATTAGTGAAAACAACTCATGTAGCATACAGCGATGTTTTGTACTTGTGTTCACATGTAAAAGCAAATTGAGCATGTATCTCACCCCTAAGTAAAAGCATTTAAAAAAGGGGCTATGAGACTCACCTGAGTCTGAGTCTGATGACTTGCTAAGCAAGTAGAAATGATGATACACAAGGTAATGATGTTGTCCCAACGACTGTAACCTGTCGGGCGTCCTAAACGCGCAAGGTTATAATACTGATTAGATGTCTTATCAGACCATCTATGATAGTTGCCCATTCAACTATTAATGTCCAAATGATTAGCTTTGGATTGGTTGTGTTTTGAAAACATGTACGGCCCGTTGGTGTAATTTGTAATAATTATTCCAAAATATAATTATTATAATGTTGTTATAATGTACTTATAAAGCATGTTTTATATGAGTTGGAGTTGCATCGTATAAGTGTTTGAGGTTGCGCGTGTTCGACACTTAGTATACAATAGTTAAGACTGTCAGTGTAAGTTATGACACTCGTTATCACTGTTTGTTATGGTTAAGGCTGTTAGTTATGAGTTATGACTGCCTTTGTATGTTGCGATCTCAGTTATTACTCCCATTTATAACTCGTTATTACTGCCTTTTATAACTTGTTATTACTCCTAGTTATAACTTGTTATTACTCCTAGTTATAACTTGTTATTACTCCTAGTTATAACTCGTTATTACTGCTAGTTATAACTCGTTATTACTGCTAGTTATAACTTGTTATTACTCCTTGTTATAACTTGTTATTACTCCTAGTTATAATCTCGTTATTACTGCTAGTTATAACTTATTATTACTCCTAGTTATAACTTGTTATTACTGCTAGTTATAACTTGTTATTACTCCTAGTTATAATCTCGTTATTACTGCTAGTTATAACTTGTTATTACTCCTAGTTATAACTTATTATTACTGCTAGTTATAACTTGTTATTACTCCTAGTTATAACTCGTTATTACTCCTAGTTATAACTCGTTATTACTCCTAGTTATAACTTGTTATTACTCCTAGTTATAACTCGTTATTACTGTTAGTTATAACTTGTTATTACTCCCCTTTAGTTTTTCCAGATTTTTGACTCAAAGAACTCCTCGTTTTCTACACTTTTTAGTCCGAACCAAAACCCACTAAAAATCACAGATGTTCCCCTACGGATATAGTGTAGATCTGCACTTTATGATAATTTTATAAATTCATTTAGTATTTTTAACAAAAATGAACATGAGACGTAGTCAGATTGTGTTCGGAGATGAGTTCAGTCTAAAGATCCACGTTTTTCACCATGATCCGTGAGGATCTGGTCCGAGAGCCAAAAATGAAAGTTGTAGCTGATATCCTAATGAACATTTTTCGTTTAGATGTCGATAGTTGGTTCTTCCTAGTTTTCAAGATATAGACGTTTTGGTGTGACGAAAATTTCTGGACAGAATCTGTCTTTATATATATACACATGAAAAACGTTTTTCGTTATAATTTTTGGACATCATCAAGTTGTATGAACAATATATCATCTATATAAACATAATACAAGTATTTTATGAAATTGTCGGGATTCTTACAATGCTCGTATGGAGAATCTGAAAAGATGGAAACGTAGCTCTCGTTCTCGTGATCGTTTTTGCTTCAATCGTCTTGATGATCCAAGGTGATTTGAGAAGAGATTATGGTGATGATGATGGTGCCGTGAGGTTGTGGAGGAGAAAGAGGGAGAGAGTTTTAGTGAGAGGAAGTAGAGAGATGGAGGTGTATGATTGAATGAGAAGTTTGGTGGGAGTTGTTTGTGGTTTAAAGTCAAGAACAAGATCCATGTTTCATGGATCTTGTTTGGCTGATTTTCCCAAGTCAAAAAGGAGGTGGATTTTTGTTATATTTTGTCTCAAATAATTGGTATTATATCCGTGTTCATTTAAATGTATATTTAGACGTTATGTATTATATATACGTTTTTAAATAACGAATAAACTTTCGATATTTTTGAGTTGAAGTATTTTATCAAAATACTTGTTAATGAGTTATAAAAATATAACTTTTGTTGGTTTTGATTATCGAACGCGTTTCACTCATTTTTGGTTGCGTATGATTGTTTTATACGATACGAAATACCTTTGAAATATTATCGGAATAATATGTAATAAATAATGAGTTGTATTAAATAATAATTATATATTACTTAATACTTGTTTTCACCAATGCCGTATAGATGAATCGGAATTCGGCCGATTTGAAAATGCACGATTTAAACAAATCGCGTACTGATATATATATAACAATATACATATTGATACATACAATTAGCCTAAGACATAGCACTAATTACATGTATTAATAGATGATTAGGAACTAATAACTAGTCCTAATTTGATGGGTGTCACATTCTCCCCTTGTTAAGAGAATTTCGTCCCGAAATTGAGCTCAAGTCGTGGTTGGAGTAGAATCAGTGAATAATTGAGGATACTTGAGTCGCATTTGATCTTCCCGTTCCCAAGTGAATTCCGGACCACGCCGCGAATTCCACCGGACCTTAACGATGGGAATACGACTTTGCTTGAGTTGCTTGACCTCACGATCCACGATTTCCGCTGGTTCCTCGACAAAATGAAGCTTGTCGTCGATTCGAATCTCATCAAGAGGTATAATGAGTGTCTCATCAGATAGGCATTTCTTGAGATTAGAAATGTGAAATGTGGGATGCACGCTGCTGAGCTCGGGTGGCAGCTGCAGTCGATATGCGACTGGACCAATCCTCTCGAGGATCTCAAAAGGTCCAACGTATCTAGGGTTCAACTTTCCGCGTTTGCCAAATCGAATGACACCTTTCCAAGGTGATACTTTGAGCAATACTCGATCTCCAACTTGAAACTCGAGATGCTTGCGTCTCACGTCAGCATAACTCTTCTAACGATCACGTGCAGCCTTCAGCCGTTGCTGGATACCAACGATCTTCTCGGTGGTTTCATGAATGATTTCAGGACCAGTCAGTTGGCTGTCTCCAACTTCAGTCCAACAGATAGGCGACTGGCACTTACGACCGTATAGTGCCTCGAAAGGTGCAGCTCCAATACTGGTGTGGTAGCTATTGTTGTATGAGAATTCACACAATGGCAAGTGATGCTCCCAATTTGCACCGAAGTCAATTACACAGGCGCGTAACATATCTTTCAGCATTTGAATTGTCCTCTCACTTTGGCCATCGGTTTGAGGATGATACGCAGTACTCATATCCAGACGAGTACCTAGCGATTTCTTTAATGATCTCCAAAACTGAGAAGTGAAACGACTATCTCTGTCAGAGATAATCGAGATAGGAACGCCGTGTCTTGATACGACCTCCTTCATATAGATTCGCGTGAGACGTTCCATTTTGTCAGTTTCCTTCATGGCGAGGAAATGAGCCGATTTTGTGAGCCGATCAACGATCACCCAAATGGTGTCGCAACCGCTAGCTGTTTTAGGGAGTTTTGTGATGAAATCCATGGAAATCTGCTCCCATTTCCATTGAGGGATTTCCGGTTGCTGGAGCAAGCCGGAAGGTTTCTGATATTCGGCTTTGACTTTGGAACATGTGAGGCACTTGCCGACATAAGTGGCTATGTCAGCCTTCATGTTAGGCCACCAGTATAGTTCCTTAATACCATGATACATCTTGTCCGATCCAGGATGTATGGAATAGCGAGATTTGTGAGCTTCGTCCATCACCAAATCTCGGAGGTTTCCAAATTTAGGTAACCAAATTCGGTTTGCGAAGTACTTGACCCCATTGGGTTTGATTTCAAATTGATTCTCCATGTTTCGCAAAGCCTCATCTTTGTGGTTTTCAGGTTTCAAGGCTTCGAGTTGAGCAGTAAGAATCTGAATGATTAAATCATTATGAATGGTCATACTGAGGGCTCGAACTCGAAATGGTTTGGGGCGCTCCTTTCGACTTAGGGCATCGGCAACTACATTAGCCTTCCCCGGATGATACTTGATCTCACAATCATAATCGGTAAGCAATTCGACCCAGCGACGTTGCCTCATATTGAGATCCTTCTGATTGAATATGTGCTGAAGGCTCTTATGATCGGTGAAGATGGTACATTTTGTGCCATACAGATAGTGTCTCCATATTTTGAGTGCGAACACTACGGCTCCTAATTCGAGAGCATGAGTGGTGTAGTTCTTCTTGTGAACTTTGAGTTGTCGGGAGGCGTAAGCAATAACCTTGTCTCGTTGCATCAATACGCAACCAAGGCCTTGATGAGAGGCATTACAGTATACCACAAAGTCATCGTTACCTTCAGGTAATGATAAGATAGGTGCACTGCAAAACTTTTGCTTCAATAGCTGGAATGCTGACTCTTGTTTATCAGTCCAGTCGAACTTCTTCTCCTTCTGAGTCAGTGTTGTGAGAGGTTGGGCTATTTTGGAGAAATTCTCAATGAAACGCCGATAATAACCCGCCAGTCCTAAAAATTGGCGTACTTCGGTCGGTGTTGTTGGTGCTTGCCAGCACTTGATAGCCTCAATCTTTGAGGGATCAACATGAATTCCCTGACTGTCAATCACATGACCAAGAAATTGAACTGTTTGCATCCAAAATTCACACTTTGAGAATTTGGCATACAACTCTTCATGTTTGAGTAACTCAAGAATGGTTTTCAGGTGTTGCGCATGTTCTTGCTCATTGCGCGAGTAGATGAGAATGTCATCGATGAAAACAATGACAAACTTGTCGAGATATGGTTTACACAATCGGTTCATGAGGTGCATGAATACCGCTGGTGCATTTGTCAGACCAAATGGCATCACTTGAAACTCGTAATGTCCATAGCGAGTTCGGAAAGCGGTTTTCGGAATATCTTCATTACTTACTCGTAACTGGTGATAACCTGACCGTAGATCTATCTTCGAATAGAAACTTGACCCCTGAAGTTGGTCAAATAGGTCATCAATGCGAGGAAGTGGATAACGGTTCTTGATGGTTAATTTGTTCAACTCTCTGTAGTCGATACACATCCTGAATGAACCGTCCTTCTTTTTCACAAACAGGACCAGAGCTCCCTAAGGTGAAGAACTCGGTCTTATGAAACCTTTATCCAGGAGTTCCTGTAACTGATTAGACAACTCCTGAAGTTCTGAAGGGGCTAAATGATACGTGGCTCGTGCAACGGGTGCTGCCCCGGGCACGAGTTCGATTGAGAACTCTATTTTTCTCAGTGGTGGAAGACCAGGAAAGTCTTCAGGAAAGACTTCTGGAAAATCTCTAACGATGGGCACATCCTCAAGTCGTTTCTCTTCCGACCTTTTCTCCATAATGTGTGCGAGGATAGCCTGATAACCCTTTCTCAAATACTCTCGGGTTTTTATGAAGGAAATGATATTCAATCTCGTTCCACCGATCTCCCCTTGTATGATTAAAGTTCTACCCGAGACCACATTTGGGTCATGATGGGCTTCCCTCGAGTTCAGAACGAATGCTCTTCCTTTAGCAGTATTGTTGCCCTTGTTCTTTGGCTTCGGTCACTCATTCCTGAAGTGTCATGTGTCTCCAAACTCATAGCAGGACTTAGGTTTGCCAGTGGTGGGGTTGGCATTGATAGATCTACAATCTTTGTCTAGATGCCCATACCTTTGACATTTTCCACAAGGAGTACCGCAAGGACCTTCATGATGTCGGCGGCACTTTGAACAGAAGGGTTTATTCCTAGTATAACCCTCCTCGGCTTCGGAACCAGAGATGCAGGTCTTAACAATATCAGACCTCTTGGATGATGGTTGATTTTGATTGGGATTTCCAGACTTCTTTCTTTTGTTATCTCTAGAGTTGTTTCCATCCAATGTAACAACACAATAGCACCTTCAGTGTCCTTGAAATTTAGAGGTTTGCAGCTAAGGAAGTCCTTGTACGTGCAAGATTTTGCTCCGATTACAAATTACTTGATCATGAACAATCTCCGCGGTGGCGGTGGTTTCCTCCATTTGATCGTGAGTACGATGGATAGTTTCGGAGATGCCCTCCTGATCCAAGTATATTGTAACACCCCCAAATTTAATGATTTGCGGAAGCTTGATTTGGGTGTTACTAATCAATAACAAAGCACAAAGATAAATAGCAAACGACTCTATATGCGTCGTTTTAACAAAATATATTGATAACTGAAATGTTTACAACATTTAAAGCTTTACATAGCTCGAGTTAAATAAAATGAGATTTCAGTACATAAGTACTTGTACAAAATATACTAATGCAAGAAAATCGCAATCGTCTGTATGCTGACTCGAGCTAAATCCTGAAGCAGAAACATCCTACTGCTGGGTACCTGCGATATATGCTAAAAGGTCAGCTATAAAGCTGGTGAGCTCACAGATTTTTAATCAAGTAATATCGTATGAACCGCAAGATTTAAATAATGAATTGCATCCAGCAATTAAATAATGAATTGCATCCAGCAATTTAATGATAATCATCGTGTATACAGCCATGAGCACATAGTTGAGCTTAACTCGAGGGCCGGGTCCCCTATAGAGAATTCCGGGCGAGGTGCCTCCACGAATGCCTAATCAACATTCGTCTTCCCAAATATTAGTACGTCCGTTTACCCGGTTAGTGCTTGCTAACCCGGACGAGGTGGGTCAATCCTATATGGTACCATATACTAATATTCACGCTACAACGTATTAACAACTATGCTGACGGAGGACTTTAAAATGATTAGTTTCGAAAAACTCATGTAGTATATGAAAAGTTGGTACTTGCGTTCACATGTTAAAAGTTGAGCAGTATATCACACCCCTGAGTAAAACAGTAAAAAGAGGGGCTATGAGACTCACCTGGGTCTGAATGCGTTTACACAAATGTAAGTTGATTAGCCGAATATGAAGTCCAAAGACTTGTAACCTGAGGGTGTCCACGACACGCGATGGTTATAATCATGATTGGGTATCTCAAAAGATCACCCTTGTAGTTGTTACACAACTATATATATGTCCAAATTACTACGATTTGGTTGATTTGTTAAGTGTTTGAAAACATGTACGGCCCGTTGGTGATGGATTTGTAATAATAATCTCAACTATTATTATTGTGATTTCGTGGCATTTTACTTTGAAAAATGTGTTTCGATTGTGTTTTAGAAGCCGTTACGGAATCTAAGTACGGGGGTCCGGGGGCAGCGCCCCTGGTAGCGGGGTCCAAGGGGCGGCAGCCCCTGGCGGGGTCCAAGGGGCAGAGCCCCTGGCTGGGGTCGAGCTGCCAGGTCAGCTTGGAAAATTTTTATTTCTACTATATTGCTTTGACGAAAAACGCATCTGGGATCTGAATTCGGGTAAAATCGAGTGATAAATTTTAGGTCTCGACACTTAGTAAAAATCTGAGTTTTCTGTGTTTTGCGACACAATATGCGACACTAAAGATGTTATGCGACACAAGGGTTGTGTCGCATAGAAAATGCGACACAATGTCTATACGACACAAGGGTTGTGTCGCATAGATGCGAGATGCTGATTCAACAGCGACATAGCGATTGTGTCGTATGGGGTATGCGACATAGTGGTTGTGTCGCAAGACTTGCGACACTAAATCTTTGGTACGACATAAGGTACGACACAAGGGAATATTATGCGACACTAAAGCCAAAATACGACACAACATGCGACACAAGGCTTGTGTCGCATGGATGAACACCAGCCCAGAAAGTCCGGCTGTTAACGTTTTTCCGGCCAAAATTCCGTTTTAAACTCGTTTTTAGACTATAAATTCGTGTTCTATACATTGTAATGGACATTTAGTAGTTATAATAACAACCACAAGTGAAAAATACTAAGAATCGAGAGATTTCGGGATTTTGTCGGAAACTTACAATTTGCCGAAATGGAAATCCGAAAAGATAGTGTTGTAGATCGTCGCGAGGTGGTCGTGAATCTCTAAAAATATTGTTGATCCGGTTGTGTTTCGTGTTGTTATTTGCGATTTTTTGTGGATTTTGGGGTGTTTTGGTGAAAGAGAGAAAAGGAAGGAGAGAGAGTGATAAAGAAATAAAATGAAGGAAATGAAAGATGGAGGTGGGGGTTTATCCCCACTTTTCAGCTTTCCCGCCCCGCGTTCCGCGTGGTGTTCGTTTGCTCCGTCGTTTAAACGTTAAATAATTATTTTACATTTTAATTATAAGTTTTAAAATACAATTTATTACGCGATATATTGTTTAAATATTCTACTAATCAATTTATATTTAGGTTATAAAATGTAAGTTAATTTGTTTGTGCGTTTTACATTTTTAAATCGTATAAGTTTTGTTTGTATGATTCCGAATGATTACGAAATATTATCATAATAATATTTTTGATATAACAATGTTATTTAATAAAATTGGTCACCAACGTCCGTATTAAATTGAATCGAATTACATTCGATTTAAATTGCGTACGATTTAACCAAATCGCATTTTCGTATATATTCAACAATATATATAATTCGATACATTAATTAGCTTAACACAGAACTAATTACATGTATTAACATATGATTAGGCACTAATTACTAGTCCTAATTTGGCGGGTGTTACATTCTCCCCCCGTTAGAAGAATTTCGTCCCGAAATTTAGCTCGAAGTCGTGATTGATGTAGAATCAGTGAATAGTTGAGGATATTTGAGTCGCATTTGGTCTTCCCGTTCCCAGGTGAATTCCGGACCACGCCGCGAATTCCATCTGACCTTGACGATGGGAATACGACTTTGTTTCAGTTGTTTGACCTCACGGTCCATAATTTCAGCGGGTTCCTCAACAAAATGAAGTTTATCGTCAACACGAATTTCATCTAATGGAATGATAAGTGTCTCATCAGACAGACACTTCTTCAAATTCGAAACATGAAAAGTAGGGTGCACGCTGCTGAGTTCGGATGGCAGCTGCAATCGATAAGCTACGGGGCCAATCCGTTCGAGGATCTCAAAAGGCCCAATGTACCGGGGATTCAACTTCCCGCGTTTGCCAAAACGGATGACGCCTTTCCAAGGCGATACTTTTAAGAGTACTCGATCCCCAACTTGGAACTCGAGTGGTTTGCGTCTCACGTCAGCATAACTTTTCTGACGATCACGTGCGGCTTTGAGTCGATTTTGGATTTCCACAATTTTCTCGGTGGTGGCGTGTATGAGTTCAGGACCAGTGAGTTGACTATCTCCCACTTCAGTCCAACAGATCGGTGATCGGCACTTACGACCGTACAGTGCCTCAAAAGGTGCAGCCTTAATGCTGGCGTGATAACTGTTATTGTACGAAAATTCGCACAACGGTAGATGTTTTTCCCAGTTTGTACCGAAATCAACTACGCAGGCGCGCAGCATATCTCCCAAGGTTTGAATGGTTCGTTCACTTTGGCCATCGGTTTGAGGATGGTACGCGGTACTCATATCGAGACGGGTACCCAATGCTTTTTGAAGTGATTGCCAAAAGTGAGAGGTGAAACGGGCATCCCTGTCAGAGATGATCGAGATTGGAACACCGTGATGAGAAACGATTTCCTTGATGTAGATTTGTGTAAGGCGTTCCATTTTATCGTTTTCCTTGATTGCCAGAAAATGAGCAGATTTGGTGAGACGATCGACGGTCACCCAAATGGTATCGCAACCGCTCGACGACTTGGGTAGTTTGGTTATGAAATCCATGGCAATTTGTTCCCATTTCCATTCGGGGATTTCAGGTTGTTGGAGTAAACCAGGAGGTTTCTGATGTTCGGTTTTGACTTTCGAGCAAGTAAGACACTTGCTGACATAAGTGGCGATTTCGGCTTTCATGTTTGGCCACCAATAAAATTCCTTAATACCGTGGTACATCTTTTCGGATCCCGGATGAATAGAATATTTAGACTTGTGAACCTCGTCCATCACCAAGTCTCTTAGGTTCCCAAAACTAGGCAACCAGATTCGGTTTGAGAAATACCTAATCCCGTTAGATTTGATTTCAAATTGTTTGTCAATGCCCCGCAAGGCTTCATGTTTGATGTTTTCCGGTTTCAGGGCTTCGATCTGAGTGGTATGAATTTGAATGGTAAGATCGTTATGAATGGTCATACTGAGGGCTCGGACTCGAAGGGGTTTTGATCGTTCCTTTCGACTGAGGGCATCGGCTACAACATTAGCCTTCCCTGGATGGTACTTGATCTCGCAATCGTAATCGGTAAGCAACTCGACCCATCGACGTTGCCTCATATTGAGATCCTTCTGATCGAAGATATGTTGGAGACTTTTATGATCGGTAAAAATGGTGCACTTAGTGCCGTAGAGATAATGTCTCCAGATTTTGAGAGCAAAAACGACAGCTCCAAGTTCGAGATCATGAGTGGTGTAGTTCTTTTCGTGAATTTTTAGCTGTCGTGAGGCATAAGCAATGACCTTGTCTCGTTGCATCAACACACAACCGAGACCTTGATGGGAAGCATCGCAGTATACCACGAAGTCATCGGTGGAGCACTGCAAAGCTTTTGTTTCAAAAGTTGGAACGCTGACTCTTGTTTTTCGGTCCAATCGAACCTTTTGTCCTTCTGAGTCAGTACCGTAAGTGGTTGAGCTATTTTAGAGAAATTTTCGATAAATCGCCGATAGTACCCAGCAAGACCCAAGAATTGACGTACTTCAGTTGCAGAGGTGGGTGCTTGCCAGTCTTTGATTGCCTCGATCTTTGATGGGTCCACGTGAATTCCCTGACTGTCGATCACGTGACCAAGAAATTGGACGGTTTGAATCCAGAACTCACACTTAGAGAATTTAGCGTAAAGCTCCTCGTGTCTAAGTAGTTCAAGGATGGTCTTAAGGTGTTGCGCATGTTCTTGCTCGTTGCGCGAGTAAATGAGTATGTCATCGATAAAGACAATGACAAACTTGTCGAGGTAAGGTTTGCACACCCGGTTCATGAGGTCCATGAATACTGCCGGTGCGTTGGTTAGACCAAAGGGCATCACTTGGAATTCGTAGTGCCCGTAATGAGTTCTGAAAGCAGTTTTTGGAATATCGGCGTCGCGAACTCGTAACTGATGATAACCTGATCGCAGGTCGATTTTTGAGTAGAAACTTGAACCCTGAAGTTGGTCGAATAGATCATTAATGCGAGGAAGTGGGTATCGGTTTTTGACGGTCAATTTGTTCGATTCTCGGTAGTCGATGCACATTCGGAAAGAACCGTCCTTCTTCTTAACAAATAAGACCGGAGCTCCCCAAGGTGAAGAACTCGGTCTAATGAATCCTCGATCCAGAAGTTCCTGTAACTGAGAGGACAACTCCTGAAGTTCGGATGGGGCTAAACGGTATGGTGCGCGGGCCACCGGTGCGGCACCCGGCACGAGATCAATCGAGAACTCAACCTGTCTAAGCGGAGGTAGACCAGGTAATTCTTCCGGAAAGACTTCGGGAAAGTCTCTAACAATTGGCACATCCTCAAGTCGCTTCTCCTCCGACTTCTTCTCTGTGATGTGTGCGAGTATGGCAGGGTAACCCTTTCTCAGAAATTTTCGGGTTTTTAAGCAGGAGATTATATTGAGTCCCGTCCCACCGGTCTCTCCCTGTATGATCAAGGTTCCACCAACAGCGAGTGGGATACGGACGATTTTATCGTGACAAACGATTTCAGCTCGATGTTTGGACAACCAGTCCATTCCAATAATGACGTCGAAACTTCCGATTTCAATGGGTATAAGGTCGATCGAAAAGGTTTCGTCAGCTAGGTTTAACGTGCAATTAGGTATCACACTGGTGGTTTCTACAAGTTTTCCATTTGCTAGCTCTACAGTGTACTTAACATCTAAGGCAACAGGAGTGATGTCAAGTAATGGGCAAAAATCATCGGAGATAAAGCTTCTATCAGCACCAGTATCAAATAGAACGGAAGCAGTTAAGTTGTTGAGGAGGAACATACCCGAGACCACATTCGGGTCTTGGCGGGCGTCCCCAGATTTGATGACAAAAGCTCTGCTGCGAGTGTTGTTGTTGTTGCTGTTGTTGCGGTTGTTGTTGTTGTTGTTGTTCTTCAGTTTTGGGCACGAGTCCCTGAAATGCCCAGGTTTCCCACACTTAAAGCATACTTTGGGTGGTCTGGTGTTGTTGTTGGAATTGTTGTTGGTAGGAGAGCGGCAATCTTTTGTGAGGTGGCCGTACCTCTTGCAGTTGTTGCAAAAGGGACCACAGGAACCTTCGTGGTGGCGACTGCACTTGGGACAATAGGGTTTGCTCCCAGTGTAGCCCCGGATGATGTCAGTGGTGGTGTTGTAAGCTTTGATGGTGTCGGGTTTCTTGTTTTGTTGATTGGAGGGGTTGTTGTGGTAGTCAGACCACTTGCGTTTGTTGTTATGGGAGGATGAAGTGGGTGGTTCAGAATCCTGGCTCATGGACATTAGGTCTTGGGCCAATAAGATCGCACCGTCAATGGTGGTTGGTTTTGAAGAGATGACATGTCCCCGAACAGGATCAGGGAGACCAAGGGTGTACTTCCTGATCTTATCAGGTTCAGTGCTAACCATAGCTGGGCGGAGGGCAGCTAGTTGTTGAAACCTGGTGGTATAACCATCGATATCACCACCCTGAACCTTTAAGTTCCAGAACTCCTCATCTAGCTTTTGGAGTTTGGCGATAGAGCAGTATTTGGCAGTGAGTTTTGCCTTCAATTCCTCCCAAGTGAGTTGGTAGGCAATGTCAGCACCCACTGATTGGGTATATGAATTCCACCAAGAGTGGGCATCATCTTCAAGAGAGCAGGTGGCGAAGTTTACTTTGTCGTTCTCCGCGCATTTACTAACACGGAAAACAGTTTCCATTTTCTCGAACCATCTGATCAGTCCGATGGCTCCTTCAGAACCCTTGAAGCTCGAGGGTTTGCAGCTTTGGAAGTCCTTGTAAGAACAAGGTTTGACGGCAGAGGTTCCATCGGTATCGCTGTTTCTTGTGGAGTTGGGTGGGGTATTCCGAGCCAAGGCTTCAGTAACAGCCTGGGTTATGAGTGACGTGATCTGAGCATCTGTGTAAGGTCGTGTCTTTGGCGGCATGATTCTTCAATAAAAGAAATGAAGATACATGAGATTTTGTAAGAAAATTGTATTTATTTCAGATGTACATGTATAAAGGTGGTAATACACAACATCAATATGAAAAAGAATTATGGCAATTAATATGAGTTGAACAACAAGAAATATTTGATAGCTAATACGAGTTCAAAGGTTACATCCTACAGATGTATTACAAAAGATGTCGGGAATTGTTACATCCGACTGAATTATAGAGTAGCGCGTAGATAGTTACTAGATTACAGGATAGATTACAAGACAAAGACTACACTAGTCTTGACGTAGATTAATTTGTTCCATCATCGTGACAAGACGGTCCACAGTGTTTGCAAGCCTGCTAGCTTGTCGGGCGTTGTCTTCTGCTAGCGCAAGTCGTTGTGTTAGTCCACGGGCATACTCTTCTGCTTCATGTGAACGTTGTTCACATTCTTCCATCCTTTGTTGCAGAAGGGCATTTTCCACCCTTATTTCTATTATTTGGTTGCGAAGGACATCCATGTTGTTGTTCGTGGTTTCAAGATCGTCGGAGACTTGTTCTATGCGTTCGAGGGATGTAAGTCTCCAGTTTTCGTTGGTTTCCTGCAACACGACATCCATGGTGCGAAGTCGTTGCTCGTGTTGGTTTACCCTAGCAGCTAAAGCCGGTAAGGCGATGTGAGTGGGGTACGGGCCAGCTCGAGGCAACCTGTTGTTTCTCCTTGCCACCCTTGGGTTCTGCGACCCGGATGGAGAACGAGATGAATTTGATGGGATGTTTGCCATTTCTGAGACAAAGCGTTAGTAAGATTGAGGCCTATATTCATATAGCTCCTATATAATATAGCCTATTGAGTGTCTAGCATAAACATGTTTGAGTCTCGGTTCTCTCGAGGTCAGAGTCTTCTATTGTATCCTGTTCAGCCATAACTACTTTCAGATCTTACATCATCTTTGCTTAATTGTACATAGTTGATCAGGCTATGTTAAATTAAACTCGTATGCTGTAATCCCTGAACCAGTCATACCTAATAAGGAATACTGCCTAATGGTCATAGTCTAGGCTCACTAAATGCAACCTAGTTCACTATAACCTTAGGCTCTGATACCAATCTGTAACACCCCCAAATTTAATGATTTGCGGAAGCTTGATTTCGGTGTTACTAATCAATAACAAAGCACAAAGATAAATAGCAAACGACTCTATATGCGTCGTTTTAACAAAATATATTGATAACTGAAATGTTTACAACATTTAAAGCTTTACATAGCTCGAGTTAAATAAAATGAGATTTCAGTACATAAGTACTTGTACAAAATATACTAATGCAAGAAAATCTCAATCGTCTGTATGCTGACTCGAGCTAAATCCTGAAGTAGAAACATCCTACTGCTGGGTACCTGCGATATATGCTAAAAGGTCAGCTATAAAGCTGGTGAGCTCACAGGTTTGAAATCAAGTAATATCGTATGAACCGCAAGATTTAAATAATGAATTGCATCCAGCAATTAAATAATGAATTGCATCCAGCAATTAAATAATGAATTGCATCCAGCAATTTAATGATAATCATCGTGTATACAGCCATGAGCACATAGTTGAGCTTAACTCGAGGGCCGGGTCCCCTATAGAGAATTCCGGGCGAGGTGCCTCCACGAATGCCTAATCAACATTCGTCTTCCCAAATATTAGTACGTCCGTTTACCCGGTTAGTGCTTGCTAACCCGGACCAGGTGGGTCAATCCTATATGGTACCATATACTAATATTCACGCTACAACGTATTAACAACTATGCTGACGGAGGACTTTAAAATGATTAGTTTCGAAAAACTCATGTAGTATATGAAAAGTTGGTACTTGCGTTCACATGTTAAAAGTTGAGCAGTATATCACACCCCTGAGTAAAACAGTAAAAAGAGGGGCTATGAGACTCACCTGGGTCTGAATGCGTTTACACAAACGTAAGTTGATTAGCCGAATATGAAGTCCAAAGACTTGTAACCTGAGGGTGTCCACGACACGCGATGGTTATAATCATGATTGGGTATCTCAAAAGATCACCCTTGTAGTTGTTACACAACTATATATATGTCCAAATTACTACGATTTGGTTGATTTGTTAAGTGTTTGAAAACATGTACGGCCCGTTGGTGATGGATTTGTAATAATAATCTCAACTATTATTATTGTGATTTCGTGGCATTTTACTTTGAAAAATGTGTTTCGATTGTGTTTTAGAAGCCGTTACGGAATCTAAGTACGGGGGTCCGGGGGCAGCGCCCCTGGTAGCGGGGTCCAAGGGGCGGCAGCCCCTGGCGGGGTCCAAGGGGCAGAGCCCCTGGCTGGGGTCGAGCTGCCAGGTCAGCTTGGAAAATTTTTATTTCTACTATATTGCTTTGACGAAAAACGCATCTGGGATCTGAATTCGGGTAAAATCGAGTGATAAATTTTAGGTCTCGACACTTAGTAAAAATCTGAGTTTTCTGTGTTTTGCGACACAATATGCGACACTAAAGATGTTATGCGACACAAGGGTTGTGTCGCATAGAAAATGCGACACAATGTCTATACGACACAAGGGTTGTGTCGCATAGATGCGAGATGCTGATTCAACAGCGACATAGCGATTGTGTCGTATGGGGTATGCGACATAGTGGTTGTGTCGCAAGACTTGCGACACTAAATCTTTGGTACGACATAAGGTACGACACAAGGGAATATTATGCGACACTAAAGCCAAAATACGACACAACATGCGACACAAGGCTTGTGTCGCATGGATGAACACCAGCCCAGAAAGTCCGGCTGTTAACGTTTTTCCGGCCAAAATTCCGTTTTAAACTCGTTTTTAGACTATAAATTCGTGTTCTATACATTGTAATGGACATTTAGTAGTTATAATAACAACCACAAGTGAAAAATACTAAGAATCGAGAGATTTCGGGATTTTGTCGGAAACTTACAATTTGCCGAAATGGAAATCCGAAAAGATAGTGTTGTAGATCGTCGCGAGGTGGTCGTGAATCTCTAAAAATATTGTTGATCCGGTTGTGTTTCGTGTTGTTATTTGCGATTTTTTGTGGATTTTGGGGTGTTTTGGTGAAAGAGAGAAAAGGAAGGAGAGAGAGTGATAAAGAAATAAAATGAAGGAAATGAAAGATGGAGGTGGGGGTTTATCCCCACTTTTCAGCTTTCCCGCCCCGCGTTCCGCGTGGTGTTCGTTTGCTCCGTCGTTTAAACGTTAAATAATTATTTTACATTTTAATTATAAGTTTTAAAATACAATTTATTACGCGATATATTGTTTAAATATTCTACTAATCAATTTATATTTAGGTTATAAAATGTAAGTTAATTTGTTTGTGCGTTTTACATTTTTAAACCGTATAAGTTTTGTTTGTATGATTCCGAATGATTACGAAATATTATCATAATAATATTTTTGATATAACAATGTTATTTAATAAAATTGGTCACCAACGTCCGTATTAAATTGAATCGAATTACATTCGATTTAAATTGCGTACGATTTAACCAAATCGCATTTTCGTATATATTCAACAATATATATAATTCGATACATTAATTAGCTTAACACAGAACTAATTACATGTATTAACATATGATTAGGCACTAATTACTAGTCCTAATTTGGCGGGTGTTACATTCTCCCCCCGTTAGAAGAATTTCGTCCCGAAATTTAGCTCGAAGTCGTGATTGATGTAGAATCAGTGAATAGTTGAGGATATTTGAGTCGCATTTGGTCTTCCCGTTCCCAGGTGAATTCCGGACCACGCCGCGAATTCCATCTGACCTTGACGATGGGAATACGACTTTGTTTCAGTTGTTTGACCTCACGGTCCATAATTTCAGCGGGTTCCTCAACAAAATGAAGTTTATCGTCAACACGAATTTCATCTAATGGAATGATAAGTGTCTCATCAGACAGACACTTCTTCAAATTCGAAACATGAAAAGTAGGGTGCACGCTGCTGAGTTCGGATGGCAGCTGCAATCGATAAGCTACGGGGCCAATCCGTTCGAGGATCTCAAAAGGCCCAATGTACCGGGGATTCAACTTCCCGCGTTTGCCAAAACGGATGACGCCTTTCCAAGGTGATACTTTTAAGAGTACTCGATCCCCAACTTGGAACTCGAGTGGTTTGCGTCTCACGTCAGCATAACTTTTCTGACGATCACGTGCGGCTTTGAGTCGATTTTGGATTTCCACAATTTTCTCGGTGGTGGCGTGTATGAGTTCAGGACCAGTGAGTTGACTATCTCCCACTTCAGTCCAACAGATCGGTGATCGGCACTTACGACCGTACAGTGCCTCAAAAGGTGCAGCCTTAATGCTGGCGTGATAACTGTTATTGTACGAAAATTCGCACAACGGTAGATGTTTTTCCCAGTTTGTACCGAAATCAACTACGCAGGCGCGCAGCATATCTTCCAAGGTTTGAATGGTTCGTTCACTTTGGCCATCGGTTTGAGGATGGTACGCGGTACTCATATCGAGACGGGTACCCAATGCTTTTTGAAGTGATTGCCAAAAGTGAGAGGTGAAACGGGCATCCCTGTCAGAGATGATCGAGATTGGAACACCGTGATGAGAAACGATTTCCTTGATGTAGATTTGTGTAAGGCGTTCCATTTTATCGTTTTCCTTGATTGCCAGAAAATGAGCAGATTTGGTGAGACGATCGACGGTCACCCAAATGGTATCGCAACCGCTCGACGACTTGGGTAGTTTGGTTATGAAATCCATGGCAATTTGTTCCCATTTCCATTCGGGGATTTCAGGTTGTTGGAGTAAACCAGGAGGTTTCTGATGTTCGGTTTTGACTTTCGAGCAAGTAAGACACTTGCTGACATAAGTGGCGATTTCGGCTTTCATGTTTGGCCACCAATAAAATTCCTTAATACCGTGGTACATCTTATCGGATCCCGGATGAATAGAATATTTAGACTTGTGAGCCTCGTCCATCACCAAGTCTCTTAGGTTCCCAAAACTAGGCAACCAGATTCGGTTTGAGAAATACCTAATCCCGTTAGATTTGATTTCAAATTGTTTGTCAATGCCCCGCAATGCTTCATGTTTGATGTTTTCCGGTTTCAGGGCTTCGATCTGAGTGGTATGAATTTGAATGGTAAGATCGTTATGAATGGTCATACTGAGGGCTCGGACTCGAAGGGGTTTTGATCGTTCCTTTCGACTGAGGGCATCGGCTACAACATTAGCCTTCCCTGGATGGTACTTGATCTCGCAATCGTAATCGGTAAGCAACTCGACCCATCGACGTTGCCTCATATTGAGATCCTTCTGATCGAAGATATGTTGGAGACTTTTATGATCGGTAAAAATGGTGCACTTAGTGCCGTAGAGATAATGTCTCCAGATTTTGAGAGCAAAAACGACAGCTCCAAGTTCGAGATCATGAGTGGTGTAGTTCTTTTCGTGAATTTTTAGCTGTCGTGAGGCATAAGCAATGACCTTGTCTCGTTGCATCAACACACAACCGAGACCTTGATGGGAAGCATCGCAGTATACCACGAAGTCATCGGTGCCTTCGGGTAAGGATAGAATCGGAGCACTGCAAAGCTTTTGTTTCAAAAGTTGGAACGCTGACTCTTGTTTTTCGGTCCAATCGAACCTTTTGTCCTTCTGAGTCAGTACCGTAAGTGGTTGAGCTATTTTAGAGAAATTTTCGATAAATCGCCGATAGTACCCAGCAAGACCCAAGAATTGACGTACTTCAGTTGCAGAGGTGGGTGCTTGCCAGTCTTTGATTGCCTCGATCTTTGATGGGTCCACGTGAATTCCCTGACTGTCGATCACGTGACCAAGAAATTGGACGGTTTGAATCCAGAACTCACACTTAGAGAATTTAGCGTAAAGCTCCTCGTGTCTAAGTAGTTCAAGGATGGTCTTAAGGTGTTGCGCATGTTCTTGCTCGTTGCGCGAGTAAATGAGTATGTCATCGATAAAGACAATGACAAACTTGTCGAGGTAAGGTTTGCACACCCGGTTCATGAGGTCCATGAATACTGCCGGTGCGTTGGTTAGACCAAAGGGCATCACTTGGAATTCGTAGTGCCCGTAATGAGTTCTGAAAGCAGTTTTTGGAATATCGGCGTCGCGAACTCGTAACTGATGATAACCTGATCGCAGGTCGATTTTTGAGTAGAAACTTGAACCCTGAAGTTGGTCGAATAGATCATCAATGCGAGGAAGTGGGTATCGGTTTTTGACGGTCAATTTGTTCAATTCTTGGTAGTCGATGCACATTCGGAAAGAACCGTCCTTCTTCTTAACAAATAAGACCGGAGCTCCCCAAGGTGAAGAACTCGGTCTAATGAATCCTCGATCCAGAAGTTCCTGTAACTGAGAGGACAACTCCTGAAGTTCGGATGGGGCTAAACGGTATGGTGCGCGGGCCACCGGTGCGGCACCCGGCACGAGATCAATCGAGAACTCAACCTGTCTAAGCGGAGGTAGACCAGGTAATTCTTCCGGAAAGACTTCGGGAAAGTCTCTAACAATTGGCACATCCTCAAGTCGCTTCTCCTCCGACTTCTTCTCTGTGATGTGTGCGAGTATGGCAGGGTAACCCTTTCTCAGAAATTTTCGGGTTTTTAAGCAGGAGATTATATTGAGTCCCGTCCCACCGGTCTCTCCCTGTATGATCAAGGTTCCACCAACAGCGAGTGGGATACGGACGATTTTATCGTGACAAACGATTTCAGCTCGATGTTTGGACAACCAGTCCATTCCAATAATGACGTCGAAACTTCCGATTTCAATGGGTATAAGGTCGATCGAAAAGGTTTCGTCAGCTAGGTTTAACGTGCAATTAGGTATCACACTGGTGGTTTCTACAAGTTTTCCATTTGCTAGCTCTACAGTGTACTTAACATCTAAGGCAACAGGAGTGATGTCAAGTAATGGGCAAAAATCATCGGAGATAAAGCTTCTATCAGCACCAGTATCAAATAGAACGGAAGCAGTTAAGTTGTTGAGGATGAACATACCCGAGACCACATTCGGGTCTTGGCGGGCGTCCCCAGATTTGATGACAAAAGCTCTGCTGCGAGTGTTGTTGTTGTTGCTGTTGTTGCGGTTGTTGTTGTTGTTGTTCTTCAGTTTTGGGCACGAGTCCCTGAAATGCCCAGGTTTCCCACACTCAAAGCATACTTTGGGTGGTCTGGTGTTGTTGTTGGAATTTTTGTTGGTAGGAGAGCGGCAATCTTTTGTGAGGTGGCCGTACCTCTTGCAGTTGTTGCAAAAGGGACCACAGGAACCTTCGTGGTGGCGACTGCACTTGGGACAATAGGGTTTGCTCCCAGTGTAGCCCCGGATGATGTCAGTGGTGGTGTTGTAAGCTTTGATGGTGTCGGGTTTCTTGTTTTGTTGATTGGAGGGGTTGTTGTGGTAGTCAGACCACTTGCGTTTGTTGTTATGGGAGGATGAAGTGGGTGGTTCAGAATTCTGGCTCATGGACATTAGGTCTTGGGCCAATAAGATCGCACCGTCAATGGTGGTTGGTTTTGAAGAGATGACATGTCCCCGAACAGGATCAGGGAGACCAAGGGTGTACTTCCTGATCTTATCAGGTTCAGTGCTAACCATAGCTGGGCGGAGGGCAGCTAGTTGTTGAAACCTGGTGGTATAACCATCGATATCACCACCCTGAACCTTTAAGTTCCAGAACTCCTCATCTAGCTTTTGGAGTTTGGCGATAGAGCAGTATTTGGCAGTGAGTTTTGCCTTCAATTCCTCCCAAGTGAGTTGGTAGGCAATGTCAGCACCCACTGATTGGGTATATGAATTCCACCAAGAGTGGGCATCATCTTCAAGAGAGCAGGTGGCGAAGTTTACTTTGTCGTTCTCCGCGCATTTACTAACATGGAAAACAGTTTCCATTTTCTCGAACCATCTGATCAGTCCGATGGCTCCTTCAGAACCCTTGAAGCTCGAGGGTTTGCAGCTTTGGAAGTCCTTGTAAGAACAAGGTTTGACGGCAGAGGTTCCAGCGGTATCGCTGTTTCTTGTGGAGTTGGGTGGGGTATTCCGAGCCAAGGCTTCAGTGTCAGCCTGGGTTATGAGTGACGTGATCTGAGCATCTGTGTAAGGTCGTGTCTTTGGCGGCATGATTCTTCAATAAAAGAAATGAAGATACATGAGATTTTGTAAGAAAATTGTATTTATTTCAGATGTACATGTATAAAGGTGGTAATACACAACATCAATATGAAAAAGAATTATGGCAATTAATATGAGTTGAACAACAAGAAATATTTGATAGCTAATACGAGTTCAAAGGTTACATCCTACAGATGTATTACAAAAGATGTCGGGAATTGTTACATCCGACTGAATTATAGAGTAGCGCGTAGATAGTTACTAGATTACAGGATAGATTACAAGACAAAGACTACACTAGTCTTGACGTAGATTAATTTGTTCCATCATCGTGACAAGACGGTCCACAGTGTTTGCAAGCCTGCTAGCTTGTCGGGCGTTGTCTTCTGCTAGCGCAAGTCGTTGTGTTAGTCCACGGGCATACTCTTCTGCTTCATGTGAACGTTGTTCACATTCTTCCATCCTTTGTTGCAGAAGGGCATTTTCCACCCTTATTTCTATTATTTGGTTGTGAAGGACATCCATGTTGTTGTTCGTGGTTTCAAGATCATCGGAGACTTGTTCTATGCGTTCGAGGGATGTAAGTCTCCAGTTTTCGTTGGTTTCCTGCAACACGACATCCATGGTGCGAAGTCGTTGCTCGTGTTGGTTTACCCTAGCGGCTAAAGCCGGTAAGGCGATGTGAGTGGGGTACGGGCCAGCTCGAGGCAACCTGTTGTTTCTCCTTGCTACCCTTGGGTTCTGCGACCCGGATGGAGAACGAGATGAATTTGATGGGATGTTTGCCATTTCTGAGACAAAGCGTTAGTAAGATTGAGGCCTATATTCATATGGCTCCTATATAATATAGCCTATTGAGTGTCTAGCATAAACATGTTTGAGTCTCGGTTCTCTCGAGGTCAGAGTCTTCTATTGTATCCTGTTCAGCCATAACTACTTTCAGATCTTACATCATCTTTGCTTAATTGTACATAGTTGATCAGGCTATGTTAAATTAAACTCGTATGCTGTAATCCCTGAACCAGTCATACCTAATAAGGAATACTGCCTAATGGTCATAGTCTAGGCTCACTAAATGCAACCTAGTTCACTATAACCTTAGGCTCTGATACCAATCTGTAACACCCCCAAATTTAATGATTTGCGGAAGCTTGATTTGGGTGTTACTAATCAATAACAAAGCACAAAGATAAATAGCAAACGACTCTATATGCGTCGTTTTAACTAAATATATTGATAACTGAAATGTTTACAACATTTAAAGCTTTACATAGCTCGAGTTAAATAAAATGAGATTTCAGTACATAAGTACTTGTACAAAATATACTAATGCAAGAAAATCTCAATCGTCTGTATGCTGACTCGAGCTAAATCCTGAAGCAGAAACATCCTACTGCTGGGTACCTGCGATATATGCTAAAAGGTCAGCTATAAAGCTGGTGAGCTCACAGGTTTGAAATCAAGTAATATCGTATGAACCGCAAGATTTAAATAATGAATTGCATCCAGCAATTAAATAATGAATTGCATCCAGCAATTTAATGATAATCATCGTGTATAAAGCCATGAGCACATAGTTGAGCTTAACTCGAGGGCCGGGTCCCCTATAGAGAATTCCGGGCGAGGTGCCTCCACGAATGCCTAATCAACATTCGTCTTCCCAAATATTAGTACGTCCGTTTACCCGGTTAGTGCTTGCTAACCCGGACCAGGTGGGTCAATCCTATATGGTACCATATACTAATATTCACGCTACAACGTATTAACAACTATGCTGACGGAGGACTTTAAAATGATTAGTTTCGAAAAACTCATGTAGTATATGAAAAGTTGGTACTTGCGTTCACATGTTAAAAGTTGAGCAGTATATCACACCCCTGAGTAAAACAGTAAAAAGAGGGGCTATGAGACTCACCTGGGTCTGAATGCGTTTACACAAACGTAAGTTGATTAGCCGAATATGAAGTCCAAAGACTTGTAACCTGAGGGTGTCCACGACACGCGATGGTTATAATCATGATTGGGTATCTCAAAAGATCACCCTTGTAGTTGTTACACAACTATATATATGTCCAAATTACTACGATTTGGTTGATTTGTTAAGTGTTTGAAAACATGTACGGCCCGTTGGTGATGGATTTGTAATAATAATCTCAACTATTATTATTGTGATTTCGTGGCATTTTACTTTGAAAAATGTGTTTCGATTGTGTTTTAGAAGCCGTTACGGAATCTAAGTACGGGGGTCCGGGGGCAGTGCCCCTGGTAGCGGGGTCCAAGGGGCGGCAGCCCCTGGCGGGGTCCAAGGGGCAGAGCCCCTGGCTGGGGTCGAAAAACGCATCTGGGATCTGAATTCGGGTAAAATCGAGTGATAAATTTTAGGTCTCGACACTTAGTAAAAATCTGAGTTTTCTGTGTTTTGCGACACAATATGCGACACTAAAGATGTTATGCGACACAAGGGTTGTGTCGCATAGAAAATGCGACACAATGTCTATACGACACAAGGGTTGTGTCGCATAGATGCGAGATGCTGATTCAACAGCGACATAGCGATTGTGTCGTATGGGGTATGCGACATAGTGGTTGTGTCGCAAGACTTGCGACACTAAATCTTTGGTACGACATAAGGTACGACACAAGGGATTTTATGCGACACTAAAGCCAAAATACGACACAACATGCGACACAAGGCTTGTGTCGCATGGATGAACACCAGCCCAGAAAGTCCGGCTGTTAACGTTTTTCCGGCCAAAATTCCGTTTTATACTCGTTTTTAGGCTATAAATTCGTGTTCTATACATTGTAATGGACATTTAGTAGTTATAATAACAACCACAAGTGAAAAATACTAAGAATCGAGAGATTTCGGGATTTTGTCGGAAACTTACAATTTGCCGAAATGGAAATCCGGAAAGATAGTGTTGTAGATCGTCGCGAGGTGGTCGTGAATCTCTAAAAATATTGTTGATCCGGTTGTGTTTCGTGTTGTTATTTGTGATTTTTTGTGGATTTTAGGGTGTTTTGGTGAAAGAGAGAAAAGGAAGGAGAGAGAGTGATAAAGAAATAAAATGAAGGAAATGAAAGATGGAGGTGGGGGTTTATCCCCACTTTTCAGCTTTCCCGCCCCGCGTTCCGCGTGGTGTTCGTTTGCTCCGTCGTTTAAACGTTAAATAATTATTTTACATTTTAATTATAAGTTTTAAAATACAATTTATTACGCGATATATTGTTTAAATATTCTACTAATCAATTTATATTTAGGTTATAAAATGTAAGTTAATTTGTTTGTGCGTTTTACATTTTTAAATCGTATAAGTTTTGTTTGTATGATTCCGAATGATTACGAAATATTATCATAATAATATTTTTGATATAACAATGTTATTTAATAAAATTGATCACCAACGTCCGTATTAAATTGAATCGAATTACATTCGATTTAAATTGCGTACGATTTAACCAAATCGCATTTTCGTATATATTCAACAATATATATAATTCGATACATTAATTAGCTTAACACAGAACTAATTACATGTATTAACATATGATTAGGCACTAATTACTAGTCCTAATTTGGCGGGTGTTACATATATCTGTGCGATGCGGCCTTGAGCTAGTTCCATCCGATTTGAACGAGTTTCATGTTGTTCGATTTCTAAGTAGTGTAACCTACGTTCGTGATGATGCAAGCGGGTAAGTAACACAGGCACGGTGAGATGTGTCGGTTCTTGAGTATAAGGGGAGAGATCCATTGCTGAGTATCTCCCAACATCAGCAGGGATTTTGATGTTTTTTTTTTTTTTTTTTTTTTTTTTTTTTTTTTCTAGAATCTCCATGTAGCAACAGCCGTTGGTAACCAGCTCCACTGATGTGCAAGAGCTCGATGGCGATCTATCGCATATACGTCCTCTATGACGGCTGAGTTGTGATATGGTCTGGTTCGATATGAGTTAACAGTGCATCTAGTCACAAGTGCTTCTGAGTGGCTGAGACGTGAGTGAGTGATAAACGATGAAGTACGTGTAGTTTGTCTAGATGATGAGTCTGCCATCTTCTATGGCGAGAGCGTTTAACAAGTGAAGCCTATATTCATATCATATCCTATCATATAATATAGCCTAAAGTGTAGTAGTTTTTCCTAGTAGTATGTTTCGATCGTGATCCTGAAGGATAATATGGTGAAAAGAATATGAAGCAATATCTTCCAAATGTGTGCGTGACGGTACAACGAGACGTGTCAGCTTCGGTGACGCGAGTGATTATCACGTGAGGTCTATATATATATTCGATATATATAATTACATAGAAAGTTGTACGAGGGTAAGGCCTATTCATATATACCTATAATATATATAATAGCCTAACATTACAGATAAAGAGTGAGGCCTATGTATGTGTATACACCTATATCACATAATGGCCTAGAGTGTATCTAGCACAAAATGAGTAAGAGTTTCGGTTTCTCTCGAGGTCAGAGTTAACTAATGTATTCCTATTCCAGCATAATAATTTCAAGCCTTACATCATATTTATTTAATTGTACATAGTTGATCAAGCTATGTTAAATTAAACTTGTATGATGTAACTCTTGAACCAATCATACTTAACAGAAAATACTGCCTAACGGTCATAGTCTAGGCCCACTAATGCAACCTAGTTCACTATAACCTTAGGCTCTGATACCAATCTGTCGTACCCCCAAATTATGATGCGGAAGCGGGTCGATTCGGGGCGCGACTAATCAATAATCACAAGCACATAAGATACATAATGAACGACCACTACATGCGTCGTTTACAAATACATTGATATTATAAAGGTTTTACACTGTTATAATATAGTTTACAAAAGCCCTTGAGTCAAATGATAGAGATTCTATGGCATAGCTAAATTATACAAATATAGTAATGCATGACAATCTCTTGATGTCTGAATGCGACTCGAACTAATGGGCATCCTAAGTGGCAGTCCTACTACTGCCGAGTACCTGAGAATACATGTTAAAAGGTCAGCTATAAAGCTGGTGAGCTCACAGGTTTAATGATAAATAGAATGTATGAACCACAAGATTTAATGATAATTGAAATTAATCAAATATAGGTATATACAGCCATGAGCACATAGTCTTAGCTTAACTGAGGTGTCAGGATCACAATTAAGTGCCTGAGCGAGGGTGCCTCTATGCGTGTGCCTAATCAACACACGTATGAACAAATGATAATGCGTCCGTTTGACCAGTCATTGCTTGTTGACCCGGACGGGGATTGTCAGTCCCATAGGGTACCATACACTAACATTCACGCTACAAAGTATTACCAAACTATGCTAGAGGACTTAGATTGATTAGTGAAAACAACTCATGTAGCATACAGCGATGTTTTGTACTTGTGTTCACATGTAAAAGCAAATTGAGAATGTATCTCACCCCTAAGTAAAAGCATTTAAAAAAGGGGCTATGAGACTCACCTGAGTCTGAGTCTGATGACTTGCTAAGCAAGTAGAAATGATGATACACAAGGTAATGATGTTGTCCCAACGACTGTAACCTGCCGGGCGTCCTAAACGCGCAAGGTTATAATAATGATTAGATGTCTTATCAGACCATCTATGATAGTGGCTCATTCAACTATTAATATCCAAATGATTAGCTTTGGATTGGTTATGTTTTGAAAACATGTACGGCCCGTTGGTGTAATTTGTAATAATTATTCCAAAATATAATTATTATAATGTTGTTATAATGTACTTATAAAGCATGTTTTATATGAGTTGGAGTTGCATCGTATAAGTGTTTGAGGTTGCGCGTGTTCGACAGTTAGTATACAATAGTTAAGACTGTCAGTGTAAGTTATGACACTCGTTATCACTGTTTGTTATGGTTAAGGCTGTTAGTTATGAGTTATGACTGCCTTTGTATGTTGCGATCTCAGTTATTACTCACCTTTATAACTCGTTATTACTGCCCTTTATAACTTGTTATTACTCCTCTTTATAACCGTTATTATTGCTAGTTATAACTTGTTATTACTCCTAGTTATAACTTGTTATTACTCCTAGTTATAACTCGTTATTACTGCTAGTTATAACTTGTTATTACTCCTAGTTATAATCACGTTATTACTGCTAGTTATAACTTGTTATTACTCCTAGTTATAACTTGTTATTACTGCTAGTTATAACTCGTTATTACTCCTAGTTATAACTTGTTATTACTCCTAGTTATAACTCGTTATTACTCCTAGTTATAACTTGTTATTACTCCTAGTTATAACTCGTTATTACTCCTAGTTATAACTTGTTATTACTCCTAGTTATAACTCGTTATTACTGCTAGTTATAACTTGTTATTACTCCCCTTTAGTTTTTCCAGATTTTTGACTCAAAGAACTCCTCGTTTTCTACACTTTTTAGTCTGAACCAAGACCCACTAAAAATCACAGATGTTCCCCTACGGATATAGTGTAGATCTGCACTTTATGATAATTTTATAAATTCATTTAGTATTTTTAACAAAAATGAACATGAGACGTAGTCAGATTGTGTTCGGAGATGAGTTCAGTCCAAAGATCCACATTTTTCACCATGATCCGTGAGGATCTGGTCCGAGAGCCAAAAATGAAAGTTGTAGCTGATATCCTAATGAACATTTTTCGTTTAGATGTCGAGAGTTGATTCTTCCTAGTTTTCAAGATATAGACGTTTTGGTGTGACGAAAATTTCTGGACAGAATTTGTCTTTATATATATACACATGAAAAACGTTTTTCGTTATAATTTTTGGACATCATCAAGTTGTATGAACAATATATCATCTATATAAACATAATACAAGTATTTTATGAAATTGTCGGGATTCTTACAATGCTCGTATGGAGAATCCGAAAAGATGGAAACGTAGCTCTCGTTCTCGTGATCGTTTTTGCTTCAATCGTCTTGATGATCCAAGGTGATTTGAGAAGAGATTATGGTGATGATGATGGTGCCGTGAGGTTGTGGAGGAGAAAGAGGGAGAGAGTTTTAGTGAGAGGAAGTAGAGAGATGGAGGTGTATGATTGAATGAGAAGTTTGGTGGGAGTTGTTTGTGGTTTAAAGTCAAGAACAAGATCCATGTTTCATGGATCTTGTTTGGCTGATTTTCCCAAGTCAAAAAGGAGGTGGATTTTTGTTATATTTTGTCTCAAATAATTGGTATTATATCCGTGTTCGTTTAAATGTATATTTAGACGTTATGTATTATATATACGTTTTTAAATAACGAATAAACTTTCGATATTTTTGAGTTTAAGTATTTTATCAAAATACTTGTTAATGAGTTATAAAAATATAACTTTTGTTGGTTTTGATTATCGAACGCGTTTCACTCATTTTTGGTTGCGTATGATTGTTTTATACGATACGAAATACCTTTGAAATATTATCGGAATAATATGTAATAAATAATGAGTTGTATTAAATAATAATTCTATATTACTTAATACTTGTTTTCACCAATGCCGTATAGATGAATCGGAATTCGGCCGATTTGAAAATGCATGATTTAAACAAATCGCGTACTGATATATATATATAACAATATACATATTGATACATACAATTAGCCTAAGACATAGCACTAATTACATGTATTAATAGATGATTAGGAACTAATAACTAGTCCTAATTTGATGGGTGTCACACTTGATGACACACCAACAAATCAAAAAGAATATCGGTCAATGATTGGTTCCCTCATGTACTTAACTGCTTCAAGACCTGATATAATGTTTGCTGTATCTATTTGTTCGAGGTATCAAGCAAATCCCAAAATCTCACATTTGAGGGCCGTACACAGAATCTTCAGATATTTGAAGGGCAAACCTGATCTTGGTATATGGTACTCGAATGATGATGATTTTGCACTTTCAGTATACTCTGATTCTGACTATGGCGGATGTGGTATTGACTTCAAGTCAACATCAGGAGGATGTCAATTTCTGGAAAATAGACTCGTGACATGGCAATGCAAGAAACAAAACAGGGTTTCTACCTCTACTGCGGAGGTAGAATATATTGCTGCTGCCAGTTGTTGTTCGCAAATCCTTTGGATACAACAACAACTTCGGGATTACGGTCTATTACTTACCAAAACTCCTTTAAATATTGACAATACTGCAGCCATAAGTATCATACGCAATCCCGTTCAACACTCAAAAACTAAACATATTGAAATACATTTTCATTTCATCCGGGATTGCTATGAGAAAAACTTGATCATTTTGGTTCATGTTGAAACATCGAAACAAAAAGCTGATTTGTTTACCAAAGCTTTTTCAAAATCACGTTTTGAGGAACTTATTTCGATGCTCGGCATGAAACATTTGGATCAAATTAAGTAAACTTTGGATATGTAGTTTTATATTTTTGTTTTTTTTTTGTTTGTTTGTTTTCTTTTATAAAATAAAAAATCCAAAAACATCAGAAAAATAAAATCCAAAAACATTTGAAAAATAAAAAATCGGGGGAGATTTTGTGTAAAAAGTTGGGAAATGATAGTACATTGGGAAATGTATTAATAAATAAAAAGTAAAAGAAATGATAAGTACTATATTTGATGTGTTAGTAGGTTTACATAGCATTTTTAAACTAAATTTTCTACTAATTAATTCTATACGTGATATATTGGTAGGCATTTTTGCATTTAAAGTATCTAGTCTAAGAAATTTTAACCATATATGCATATTATTTTACATAATCCAAAATAATTAATATATGACAATCAAAGGTCTAATCAAAAGATCAAAGGTTATCAAAATGATAATACAATGTCTTAAATTTTGAGGGATTAGTATATTATGATTCATGATTTAGGGTCTTAATATTATGATATCTGGAGAAATATATTGACTATTTGTCGTACTAAGTACAGACCTTAGTTGGTATATTTTTATAAACGGATTTGTAAATATTCCAAAATTCATGTATCAAATCAAAATAAACTCTATCACTTTGTTATACTATGTATAGACCTGTGATACAGTTTATAAGTCCAACCCGAGGTATGACATATGTGACTAAGTGTCATTTCAACATATGTGTATACTTCTAAAGATATCATCATATTTTCACCCTTTATATGAAAATATTAATATATTATGAACTCAAAAGTATATTATTATTTAGATTATATAAAGTAATATGCATGCTAATAATAAAAGAATTGAAGATATTTAAATGCATGAGTGCTTAAGAGGACAAACATACCAATAATCACATGTAGAATGATTCTTAGAAAGTATGTTTTATTAATGCTAAGTAAATTTAAAGAGGACAAAAATACTAACAATCAAAATAGACTTTCATTTCTAAACAATAAAAATAAATACATTCATTTATCCCAATATGATCCCAACTCATGAGATTTACCCCAACAAAAATATTTTGCATATTATTTTAGTTTGTAAATATTTAGTTTAAAGATTTTTTACATTTTTCAAATTTTTAGTTTTAATAGTTTAGTAAATATCCAAAGTAAATTTGATTTGATTAAAATGTTTCATTAAAAAGTTATTGATGTAATTTATATTGTCAGACTTTATTAACGGATAATAAAATAAAAAGGAAGTGTATATATATTTCAACATTTTAAAACTTCACATACTTTTCATTTTATTCTATCTGACAATTTCATCCGATAATACGACTCTGATATCGCGTAAAAAGTCACGTTTTTACCACCGATATCTCCCTCATTCTGGAACGATTCTTGGCATATTAATTCAAAAACATTACAAATCAGTAACATTATGCCAAGATAGTTGAAACAAGGTTGCACGAGAAAAATCAAGCAAAACGGATGTAAAATGAAGATTCCACACACGTTTGAAGATTCAAGGCATAAAAACGAGATTTCAAGACAAAAGTGCCCTTCACCAACATCCATTATTTTCAAAATGTTTGTTTTCAAAATACGAATCCAACATAAGAAGAATCAACCAAAATGGGTAAAAAATGAAGATTTCGCGCCCGCCGGAAGATCCAAATGATCCGTACGCAATATCTGGAGCTATGGACCTCATTTTCAGGCATATCCTATGTCAAAATCTTCTTTTTAGAATTACGAATCCAACAAAAAAAGAATCGACTCAAACGGACGTATAACGAAGAAAACACGCACGAATCAAGAAACGAAGCAACAAATCGCGCAACGGGGCGGGGCAGGGCCCACCGCCGCCGGCCACCAGCCCACCGCCGCCGGCCACAGGTCTGGCGCCGCTGGCCTCCTAACCCCCGTCCCGGTTTCCGTTTTTGGCAAGTTTTGGTACCTGGTGCGGTCACTTTTCGCGTTGTACAGTACCCGGTGCGGTCACTTTTCGCGTTGTACACTCCACTTTTGGCTAGTCTTTCTAAAATGCACCTCAAGTCTTCATGATGCTAAAATGAGCCAAAACTCACCTATAAATAGGTTGCTTAGGTTCATTTGAAACACACACCTCATATGCACACATTCTAGCATATTTCACTCTTTCTTTCTCACTAGATAATCTTTCGTAGTCTTTTAGTCTTTCTCATTCTAGGAATATTGTAATTAGTCCACGGACTAACGTAGAAGCTAGGACGAACGCTAGAGATTCGGAGATCAATCTTTGTACGTGTGAAAGAGTTTGTCAATTATAATAATACGCTGCTACGCATTTAATTCCGGGTGATTTCTAAACTTTTATTATACTTGTCTAATTTCATATTTGAATATGTATTATTGCCTGGTATGTGATTTATTTGTTGCCATGAATTGCGAGTAGTTTATTATTGTGATTGCTGCGGATGTAGATAATTATAAGTAAGGATGTCATTACATAACTAATGTACGATAATCGTAAAATGGTATGACGGCCCCTATTCGACTGTTTATTCGGTATAGTGCTGGAAATGCATTGTGCAAAGTACAAACGTACGGAAGCCGGTAAACGACCGAAGGTAGTTATATCATTGGAATCAGCTCTGGTTTAACAGTAGGAATTCCGAAAGGATAATACAACTTACAACTAACTGGTGTATCCTACGAAAATCAATGCATTACAAAATAATGTTCGTCAATTACGTTCAGATAAAATAGGAAATAATAACCCTTGTATTGTTTAGACTTTATGAATTTAAGTCTAGTTCACGGAGTACCCTTTCCAGTTATCCACGTGACTGCAACCTAGTAATTAGGACCTGATCAACCTTAATTATGGTAAGTAGTTATCTGTGCCCATGACATGCAATAAGTAAGACACAGTGAAATCACTCGTCTTACATACTAGGTTTACTTTCCTGCACTGCTTTACATTTAATTAGTTAGAGTGTCACTTTCACCGTCAATTACTCTTTACCGCATGTTGGATATAAGAAGCAGTGGAAGTCTCATTTAAAGTACACTGTCTATTATTGAAAGGCATGGTCCTCGTATGAAACACGTTTTAACAAACTGCGAATAACCTGGGGATGTATAACTGTTTGAAAAGGAGAACTTAGATCATGAGTCGAAGTAATTAAAGCTCAATCGAACAAAAACAAGACTTAGGAATAAGAGTAAAGTCCTAGTGACCTAGAATCCTTAAAACACTAAGTCTTACACAATCGACGGTCCAAACATGCAAAGCTATTAATTTTCGTGCTAATAAAGTATTAAATTACCTTAGGAGTTAAGAACGATCGGACTTACGAGACGATACGCTACTGATTCATGCACCTCGGTATAAAACCAGAATAGGTTGTTCATCTTTCAACTAGATGAGTATTGGAAGTTTGCGTATTGCTCCGATCAGAATCACGATAACCTAGTTCCAAGTGACACGCCAATGGGAAACTGAGTTGGTAGGGTTCTAGAGTTTACGCCTAGTAGTTTATTTACCATATTACGTATCAATCCTATTTGTTCTGTCATCCTGAAATGCTAAATATCGAAATCTCAGCAATCACATCTTTATCTTTATCTGCTTTCCTGCACTTCACTTTTCTGCAATTTACTTTCCTGCATTTTAATTACCTGTCTTTAAATCCAAAAACCTACCTACTTTGTGCCATCCTAAATACTTCCCTACTGAAAGTGTCAACTTTAATCGCCCACACGTTTGGATTCATAGAACGATCTTAGGTCATACTTACCGCTTACTAACCAGAGTATGTAGTACGTATAATTTAAGCCCCGCAAAATATAAATTTAAAACCCCTGCTGCGCTCGCATCATCATTTGAAAAATAACGACACGGTGTGAGCACAACAAGTTTTTGGCGCCGCTGCCGGGGAATTTGGAATGCAGAATTAGAGCCACCTTAAGTAATTGTATTTAGGAGATCCTTCCGATTGAAATCTTCTTAGAAATCCTTCGAAAGTTAGCTTGCGTAATTTTAGTTTACTGTTAATTTAATACTAGTTAATTAGGATAATATCAGTTTAAATATGACGTCTCGAAAACCCACTTCTATTAGTACTTCAAAGGATGAATTATATGCTTCCCTAGAAGAATTTAGGATTCCACATCCCATCCCAAACCATTTCCTGGATTTTGATGTCACGGATCAGCTACCTGACCTAACATCATCTCCAGAAGATCACTCTTCAACTTTGCAAATGCCTACAGTGTCAAAATCTGTCCACTTGGATTATCTTCCCGAAGAAAATCATAAAGTAAAGCCCCCGAAAACATGTGACCTAATTACCCTCATTCCTGAGACATCGGCATATACCCAAACCATATCCGATTCTCACAATGACGGTATCTTTCCATTCTCTTCATACGAACCTAAATACACCATATACCGAATGGTGGATAGGGTTCCATCCGTTGAAATGAAACAACCTTGTTTTAAAGAACGCCACCTTGGTGCTTCTTTCGATCCTTCCCGAAGGGCGGACGTCTATAAATCATTCGTCATACAATTGACCTATGTCAATCTCCCGTTTTCCTTCAACCAACGAGAAACGATTGCTGAATTGGAAAAACAAGTAAACCTTCTTCTTCGTCTATCAAATCAAGAATGCAAAGGCCACTCCACAGATTTCAAGGACCAAGAACTGAAGTTTGTAGAAGATTTAGATCTACTCCTCAAATCATTTGTCGACATGGATTACCTTCCAATATCTATGATATTAATCAATCACAATGTCGCCGCAATGATCAACAAACTTGAGTTCTGGACAGAACAAAACCCGATCACCTTTCTTGGTAAAATTCCATTCGTTGTTGACCCCGCTTCTTACCTAATCTCAAAATTGCGAGAAGTTTTCCCTAATTCCACAAAGGATAAAATCGACACAAGCTTCTTTGAAAAAAGAAAAGACCTCCACGTCAAGCTTGTTCAAATCTTCACCTTCACCAAGTACCCCTTCACTTCCACTCAAAAAGCCGGAATCAGTGAACTCGGTAAACTAGTTAAACTTACAACCGGAGAACCCGATTCGCCGGAGGAGAATGCGTTTATGGAAGCAGTGAATAAACTTACTCACAATCTGAACTACAAAAACAAAGGAGAACGCGACGGTCTATCAAATCCCAAGAAGATAAGGAAGGCATATAATAAGTTGATTAACGATCTTGTCAATTTAGGGTATGAGGAACGAGAGATCCTAGGAAGTATAGAGGATCGTCATTTTCTAGTTTACAATGCCATCTGGGAGCTATCGAAATGTTTTGTACCGAAAAATGTTCAATTAAGGGAGCAAATCTCGACCCTTTCCCTTTGGAGGGATCGGAAAGGATCATAAAACAATTCTTTCTGAAAAAGGTCGAGGCTCGCAACCTTAAGTGAGCCAGTTTTAAGTATAAATATATAATATAATAAATTTTTGAAAGTTTCCCTTAAAAGAAAAACGCTTTTAAATGTTTGCCTGGAAACACGTGCGTGACTGAAAGAATGTGAAAACGTTTGGGTATTCTACTTAAACGGATACATTCAACAAGTCCACGACAGACAAAGATTTTTAAACACCAAAAATAGCTTAAGTTTAATGTTTAAAATTTGATTTAAGTGTTCCGCAAAATTTTGCGCGTTTCTTAAAATATTTGCGACGTATCAAGAAACTAACAAGTAACTAGTTACAAGAATTATATTTAAGATTCACCACCATTATTAGTGGACATTGGAAATTAGTTTGAAATATTAATACTTGACATTTAATTCATCTTAGGGACCATGTGAATGCCATAGTACTTAGGGTAAGTACATATACCCTAATGGACCACTATGAACTTCATTAACTCCCCAAAATTCAAACCACTCAACAAACTTCATCTTCCTCCCTTTCCTTCCTCTCCAAAACCGGCCTTGCCATGTTCCCCATGAATCCACCATCAAAACTCCATCAAATTACATAATCTCTTGTCCTTTCGAGCCCCTCGTTGCATATACTTCTCGGTTGTACTTTCGTTTTTGCATTTCATTCGCTCTAAGCAAGGTATGATCACAAAACCCACTTTGAACTTTTAGGAACTTGTTTCTTGTAGTTATCTAGGATAGTAGCTAGGAAATAGTGTTTTCCTTGGTTAAATGCTCTATTACTACACGTTCTTACCACTAATACATGCAAACCCCCATGTTTTAAACCTTGATCAATTGATCTAGCTTAGAACTTTGCTTAATTAAGTGTTAATATGCCAAGTGCCTAGTAATTGTGATGTTTTGCATAATCCCTCTGTTAGTTGCTCTATGTGTACAAGTTAGGTTTAGCAATTTTGGCTTTTGAAAATCAACAAAAAGTGACTAGCTTGCATGAAAAATATGATAAGTTGAAAATTGCATGACCATGTTGTACTTGTTTTGACTAGTCAAATTAGGCAATAACTAGAGAATCATCACTCTTGAATAAAAAGACTTGGACCACACCAAATACATGGGCATGATAACCTCTTTTATGCATAACTTAGTTTGCTTATCAAATAGGAAATGCTTAAAATGAATTAGAATATGCATGCATGAATAGGTTAAAATTATGGCATGCGGACATTCGAAAATATCATTTGAAAAAAAAAAAAAAGCTTTGACCTAAAAGTCAACTTGAAGTATTGAATTTATTTTAAGACAAAATCTTTTATTTGAAAACCTTACTTCAATTTGAACTTCCAAAGTCGAACCTTACCAATAATGATGTTATCATTGTTCGTGAATTCTCATCATTTCAAACTTGGTCTGCACCACACTTTGTAAATGACAAGCACTTCACAGTAAAACGATTGCCATTCCATGACTATACTTTCCTGAGTGATGATATTACCTTGACGATTAACTGTTTGTTACATGGGAGCATTATACGTTCAATGAAATCTTTAGATTGTCTAGAAATTAAAGCCCTCACTTCGAAATTCCCCGAAGCGTGCTTTGAATTCTTTCTTAAAGAATCCATTACTTTAAATGTTCTCAGGTACAATGACACGCAAGAAGAAATTAAATCCAGCACGACCCCTTGCAGGATCTTTAGCATATATGAGTGCCACACCAGCTTTTGATAAAATGGCCCGTATATGGAGGGACAAAAAGTTCGGGCGTCTCAGGCACATTGATTGGGATGTTATGCAAGCTTTAGGACTCAAGCAGCGACTCGAAGACCTGCTTAGCTACACAGTGAATGGGCAGCAGTTCGAGCCCTTGAAGAGATTATTTAGCATTGATGAGCCCGTATATGTGGAAATGGTTACGGAGTTTATGACCACCTTCAGTTTTCAGGAAAGAGGGAGGATTGAAGATTGTTCAGTATCATTTCAGTATTTGGGCAACCCGCACACTCTGTCACTCGCCCAGTTCTCACTCCACATAGGCCTGTACACACCTGAGGAGATACAGTCGCCTTTATTCACCACGGGAGCTACCTCTGTTTCTGTCACCACCAGTTGCATTGAAATATGGAGCCAATGGTCCCCCACACCGTACTTTTCAGGAATCAAGGCGACCCGACTCAAGGACCCAGTTCTCCAGATTCTTCACAAGCTCATAGCTTGTTCCTTTGACGGGAAACACACCACCAGCGGACGAGTCTCCGGATTCGATGTCGCTCTCATGGCGAGCATTCTCGAAAAGAGAAACATACAGGTTGCCTATTTAGTCGCTCAGAGGCTTCTACAGGAGAAGGATTTTGGCAAGAGAAGATCATACCTGGGAGCAGTAATTACTCGCCTGATCCGAAATATGAGATTGCTTCGAACAGCGGATGTTGAAAGATTCAAAGCAGGATGGAGTTCCAAGCCACTTGACTACCAGTTTCTTAGGAGTATGGATATACTCCGGGTAACGAGAGATGGCGCAGTCTATATCAAAGCACGGGTAGCAGATCCTGACAGTGTAGACATTTTAATACCAGATTTGGTCCTACCAAAAGAGACAAAGAAAAGGAAACGACAACAAGGGCCCAGTGAGTCAGATACCGATGAGGATGACAGTGATGACAAGGATGACGATGAAGATGATGACATAACACCACCACCACGAGTAGAGCCACCACGTACTAGGGAAGGACCTTCTACTCCTGCCCCAAGACCGAAAGGGCCTTCATTCATCTATCATTACGGGGCGCCTACAGGTCCCGATTACTGGTACTGGAATATGCAGATGCAGACTAGGATCTATACAGCATTGCAACATCAGGCAGCTGGTATACCCATGACCCCACTACCACACTTACCATGTGGAATGGGTCGAGCACCACCACACCTATATCCACCTGTAGTTCCTACTCCAGCACCTCGACCACCACCGGGCCGTGGGCATGTTATGCCACCACGGGTTATCATTCCTAGACCTCAGCCACCCCCAGTGTAGATCCCAGTCACCAGACAAACCATTCCGTCAGTTGTTGGTTCATTCAGAGTCCACACATCAAGAGGAAGTAGGACATCCAGAGTATCGGCACGGGCTATCACAGTTCAGAGCCCCAGGACTGGCAGACAGACCACCCATTCAGCTACTATACCTATGCCAGTCTCCTCTCACAGGCAAACAGATCTCTTCCAGGACAACACACACCAAGGGTCAGCCATGTTCCCGTTCGGTAGTTTCGAGATACCATCCGGGCCACTTATCGATCAGCTAGTAGACCAAGGAGCTTTTACCATCGGCATTCCAGACGAAGGAGCTAATCATGATGCATCAAACGAAGGCACCAATGATCAGTATGATGACTCCTCATCAGACGAGACTTCTCCTGGATCCACTACATCTACAGCAGCAGTATGACCATGAGCAGAGCAATGGATTGCTCCTCTTTCTGACTTCTTTCTACTTTCTACCAAAACTTTTTACTATTATTGTCTGTATTGATGTGCGATTGATGCTTCGACATCACATCTATCTATTTACTATTTTATTATGCTTTCACTTTACTTTTCTTGTTAGCAGCTATTATTTAAATGATTGAGTGGATTGTTTGTTGAACCAAACGACTATTTATCGGAGACCAAATCAAAGGAAGCAACGAACCCCACGGTGGAGAACACTGAGAGACATAATCTACAAGTCGCGGACCAGCAAACTTCTAAACGCACACCAAACGACGCGCACAGCAAAAGCGGTACACCGTTCCAAAAAACCCTTATCCATTAAAGCTTTGATTATCTCACCCAATGTGCCAACACTAAGTGTGGGATATCTCATACCACATGACACTTGTGAAACAATCCAAAGATAAGTAGAATCTCTAAGTGTGGGATACTACTCCGTCAAGAATATTCAACAAATAGATTCGAACATTAGGGACAATGTTCCTCTAAGTGTGGGATATTCGGTCTACAACCGCAAGTTTTACCTCTTGTCCGCGGCAAAGCCAAACAATATTTTCACCAAAAGACTAAAAATGAAAAAAATTTCAAACTTTTTCGGATTCAAAAACATCGTTTCCTGGAAATCCTATCTTTCAAAACTATGAACTATAGCTAGAAACAAGTTTTAACAAAGAAACAAAACTGTTTTAGATCAAGATACGGACGAAAAAGGCAACACATGGCTAGGCACATACTTACCAAAACATTCGATTCGTGAGGATTGAGCCCATAATTAGCATTCATCTTTAATGCTTCACTTTTCGTTTCATGTGTGTGCCGATGTATGCATTTGAATTAGAACTTGCTCTTGTAATACATTTCGAGATCACATCAATGAGTGCCACACGTGGCATAGGTACAACCTATCTTGACAGCTTCCAAGGAATCCAAAACACCTTTCCACCATCAAACATCCACCCACTCAACACCTACTCTTCACACTCACTAAAGATTTCCTGTCATTTATCTCGAACCTCAAAAGTCTCATAAACCATCAGAGACACTCCCAAATTCCCAAAACCTTTTGCAAAGAAAAGCCAACATAACTCAAGATCATTAGAAACCTTCCAGGCCGCAAAGTACATTATCAAGATCGGCGAAGTAGAAGAAAAGAAATCAAACCAATCACGCCGACACAACCATGAAAAGGGCCAAGAAAAAGAAAGGATCCAAAGAAGGAAGGTTATGTAGTCCTTCCAAAAACCTAAGGAATTTCAAAGGAAAGCTTCAAGAAAATACGAGGAAAAACCATCACCACTTACATTCTTAAAACCAAAAACCTGATTCCTTCCATGTTATCTCGACAGGTTAGTATCGTCCTCATCAAAAGTGATGGAGATTTGATTCTCGATCAAGCCTATGACGAGAATGCTGCATGACTGGCTATCCGAGTGATTGACACTAGTAAGTAGGAAACCCTAAACACTTCGAGTGATTTGAGTGACCCACTTGTGAGAATTGCTTAGTCATGATCATCATATAAGTTGCCCGAAGAAGGTATCGAAATTCTATAAACTCGTAGTTTCCAGTAAAAACTCTTTCATAACCATAGTTTATATTTTCTAAAGATAGTGTTTTCTAACAACTGATGCGATTAGAATCCTTCCAGAAGTTTTTATGAATGAGTTTGCTTGAGGACAAGCAAAGTTCTAAGTGTGGGATACTTGATATCGCGTAAAAAGTCACGTTTTTACCACCGATATCTCCCTCATTCTGGAACGATTCTTGGCATATTAATTCAAAAACATTACAAATCAGTAACATTATGCCAAGATAGTTGAAACAAGGTTGCACGAGAAAAATCAAGCAAAACGGATGTAAAATGAAGATTCCACACACGTTTGAAGATTCAAGGCATAAAAACGAGATTTCAAGACAAAAGTGCCCTTCACCAACATCCATTATTTTCAAAATGTTTGTTTTCAAAATACGAATCCAACATAAGAAGAATCAACCAAAATGGGTAAAAAATGAAGATTTCGCGCCCGCCGGAAGATCCAAATGATCCGTACGCAATATCTGGAGTTATGGACCTCATTTTCAGGCATATCCTATGTCAAAATCTTCGTTTTTGAATTACGAATCCAACAAAAAAAGAATCGACTCAAACGGACGTATAACAAAGAAAACATGCACGAATCAAGAAACGAAGCAACAAATCGCGCAACGGGGCGGGGCAGGGCCCACCGCCGCCGGCCACCAGCCCACCGCCGCCGGCCACAGGTCTGGCGCCGCCGGCCTCCTAACCCCCGTCCCGGTTTCCGTTTTTGGCATGTTTTGGTACCTGGTGCGGTCACTTTTCGCGTTGTACAGTACCCGGTGCGGTCACTTTTCGCGTTGTACACTCCACTTTTGGCTAGTCTTTCTAAAATGCACCTCAAGTCTTCATGATGCTAAAATGAGCCAAAACTCACCTATAAATAGGTTGCTTAGGTTCATTTGAAACACACACCTCATATGCACACATTCTAGCATATTTCACTCTTTCTTTCTCACTAGATAATCTTTCGTAGTCTTTTAGTCTTTCTCATTCTAGGAATATTGTAATTAGTCCACGGACTAACGTAGAAGCTAGGACGAACGCTAGAGATTCGGAGATCAATCTTTGTACGTGTGAAAGAGTTTGTCAATTATAATAATACGCTGCTACGCATTTAATTCCGGGTGATTTCTAAACTTTTATTATACTTGTCTAATTTCATATTTGAATATGTATTATTGCCTGGTATGTGATTTATTTGTTGCCATGAATTGCGAGTAGTTTATTATTGTGATTGCTGCGGATGTAGATAATTATAAGTAAGGATGTCATTACATAACTAATGTACGATAATCGTAAAATGGTATGACGGCCCCTATTCGACTGTTTATTCGGTATAGTGCTGGAAATGCATTGTGCAAAGTACAAACGTACGGAAGACGGTAAACGACCGAAGGTAGTTATATCATTGGAATCAGCTCTGGTTTAACAGTAGGAATTCCGAAAGGATAATACAACTTACAACTAACTGGTGTATCCTACGAAAATCAATGCATTACAAAATAATGTTCGTCAATTACGTTCAGATAAAATAGGAAATAATAACCCTTGTATTGTTTAGACTTTATGAATTTAAGTCTAGTTCACGGAGTACCCTTTCCAGTTATCCACGTGACTGCAACCTAGTAATTAGGACCTGATCAACCTTAATTATGGTAAGTAGTTATCTGTGCCCATGACATGCAATAAGTAAGACACAGTGAAATCACTCGTCTTACATACTAGGTTTACTTTCCTGCACTGCTTTACATTTAATTAGTTAGAGTGTCACTTTCACCGTCAATTACTCTTTACCGCATGTTGGATATAAGAAGCAGTGGAAGTCTCATGTAAAGTACACTGTCTATTATTGAAAGGCATGGTCCTCGTATGAAACACGTTTTAACAAACTGCGAATAACCTGGGGATGTATAACTGTTTGAAAAGGAGAACTTAGATCATGAGTCGAAGTAATTAAAGCTCAATCGAACAAAAACAAGACTTAGGAATAAGAGTAAAGTCCTAGTGACCTAGAATCCTTAAAACACTAAGTCTTACACAATCGATGGTCCAAACATGCAAAGCTATTAATTTTCGTGCTAATAAAGTATTAAATTACCTTAGGAGTTAAGAACGATCGGACTTATGAGACGATACGCTACTGATTCATGCACCTCGGTATAAAACCAGAATAGGTTGTTCATCTTTCAACTAGATGAGTATTGGAAGTTTGCGTATTGCTCCGATCAGAATCACGATAACTTAGTTCCAAGTGACACGCCAATGGGAAACTGAGTTGGTAGGGTTCTAGAGTTTACGCCTAGTAGTTTATTTACCATATTACGTATCAATCCTATTTGTTCTGTCATCCTGAAATGCTAATTATCGAAATCTCAGCAATCACATCTTTATCTTTATCTGCTTTCCTGCACTTCACTTTTCTGCAATTTACTTTCCTGCATTTTAATTACCTGTCTTTAAATCCCAAAACCTACCTACTTTGTGCCATCCTAAATACTTCCCTACTGAAAGTGTCAACTTTAATCGCCCACACGTTTGGATTCATAGAACGATCTTAGGTCATACTTACCGCTTACTAACCAGAGTAGGTAGTACGTATAATTTAAGCCCCGCAAAATATAAATTTAAAACCCCTGCTGCGCTCGCATCATCATTTGAAAAACAACGACACGGTGTGAGCACAACAGACTCCGACAATACGCTGCTGGTTGCTTCTTTCTTTGATTATTTTCTGTGTGTTGCGTTTCACTCATTTTCGTTCCGATAGAAGTGTGCGCCTCATCATTACGCTTCGATTGGTATAATTTTCCCTCTTTATCTCTCTGTAAATAAGTTTTAATCGTTGATTTTGTGCGATAAACACTGTTCATGAATAGTACCCTAAATCGATTGTCCGACAATGCCATTGAAGGATGAACAGTTGAATTAGGGTTTATGCGTGAATAGCTTATTCACACATGTACAGTGTTCCGTGAGTTTGACTTAGTTGACTATTGAATTGTTTGACCATGACTTTTCGACAATACTGTATTCTCGCATGAATAGTACTTATTCACGCATGAATAGTACTCCGACAATGTTATTCACGGACCATTTGTGTTGAAAAAATCTTATATTCCGTTATTAACTATTGTCGTATTGATATTGTCGTATGAACAGTGCTCATTTGCTATTGTCGCATGCCTTCAACACTTAGGAAATTTTTCAGTTTTTGGAAACTTGAAAATTTTATGAAGTATGGTTAGGTTTGTTACTTAACATATACTTTGTGCAGCTTGTATTTATATATCTGTTGATACATGTTTGTGTGTCTGTCAGTTGGTCTATCGAATCGTAAGTGTCGTTAGTTAGTTTTAATAGAAAAGTCATTTTCTGTATATGCGACACTTAAGTTTAGTATTAGGCGACACTTATCTTAGTGACGCACAACGACACTTAGCTAAGTGACGCATGAGGGCGGCGACATGCGACACTTCCCAAGTGACTCATGTCTGCCGATTTTGTTTTGTATAAATTGAAACCTACGGGTTTTTGGCTAGGGTTGACGAAACCCTAGCACCATTTGTCGACTAAGCATACTTGTAAACAGTTCCAATACATTCAAGAAGCTAATAAACTAGTTTTACTTTGATTGATTCATTGTTTCGGTTTAAGTTTATTACGCGTTTGTGTAATTGTTTGTTTCCGCCAATCAATTACTTTCGATCATCACTTAGATCCGACATAACGGGCACTTTCAACTGGTATCAGAGCCTCGGAGTTGATTTGATCGAAGTGTGTACGAGTATTGGAGAGTTTTCGGTTTGATTTTGTGAAGATCGTTGATATTCTAGCAAGATTAGGATCGATTTGGTGTTATTATTGTGTTTTGAGTAAAGATTTACAGGTTTCATACAATTGGGACTCAAGAATTTTCGTTAGGTTTACGAAAATTCTATTTTTTGGATTGTTGGGCGTTCACAGCCGTTTCTGCGTCACTCGGAGCGTCACTTCGACACTTTGTGCGGCACTTCGAGCGACACTTCTGTAAGCAGCAATTAGGGTTTTAACTTCACTTAAGGATTATACGTCACTTACCTTAGTGACGCCTACTGTTCATTCCGACACTTAATTGCGTCATTTGATACGGCACTTGTTTGTCATCCGTCATTTACTGTTAGTGATGCATTACCACTCTAAGTCACTTACAGCGTCACTTACCTTAGTGACGCCTGTCATTGCTAAGCGACACTCAAGTCTGTCACTTGAGTCAGTCACTTCTTTGGTTATACGACACTAATCTCTAGTGTCGTTTTGTTTGTTTATCCGTCACTCGATAGCGTCACTTATCAAGTGCCGCTACTCTTTGCGACACTAAGGTGCGTCACTTACTAAGTGACGCCTTCATCACTAATCAGCTTCCTAGTTTTTGTTTTAAGTTGATTTTACAGGTAAATTACAATGTCTGATAAGGAAGATATTAGAGGAATTAGAGAGATGCTCAGACAGAGCAATGATATTGGCTCTAGCAATAAACCTCCGTTCTTTGGACCAGATTTGGATTATGTTTACTGGAGAGATAGATATGAACAGTATATAGATTTCCACTGTCCTGAACTTTGGGGACCGTTAAAAGAACGCTATGTTGCTCCAGTGGCTGAAGGGAATTATCGTGGTGTTCCTCCAGCTAAAACATACAATGCTATGTCACCTCAAGAGAAGAAAGAGTATGAAACTGAAAGAAAGGCTCATTCTTCCATTTGTATGTGTTTGCCTAAGGAGGTTATGAGACTCTTTAAATCTCATGACACAACTTATGATTTGTGGAAGGCAATTGAAACAAGATGCGGAGGAAATGAAAAATACAAGGAGGCCAAGCTAGAGTTAATCAAAAAGCAGTATGATCTATTTGACATGATTCCTAATGAGCTGACTTCGAGTCTATTCACCCGATACTCACATCTAGTTAGTGAGTTAAATGAAGGAGGATACAATCTCCCTGCACTTGAGGTAAACAAGAAGTTGCTGGATGTGTTGCCAAGTGCTTGGGATGTGAAGGTCCAATTTTTAAAGGAAAATCCAGAACTACAGAGGATGACTTTGGATCAATTGATAGGTATTCTACAAGCTCATGCAATGGAATTGAAGAAGAAAGAATGCAAGTCAGGTGGATCTGTACAGAATTCCACAACTGGTGGTGGTGGACTAGTCAATTCTGGCAAGAGTTATGGTGGAATCGCATTTATAACGGATACCAATTCATCTTCTGCTTCTTCTGGAGGTCAACATTCAGCTTATCTTTCTGGTACATCTCAAGGAAATCAACAACAGGCTCCAGTCTCACCAGCAATACAAAAGCAAGCTGCTATTTATACAGCTTTTCTGAGCTCTTACAAAGATTTGGTTACTCAACCAAACACAACTTTGGAGCTGATCAAGGAGGATTATGCACAACTAGATGAAGATGATCTAGAACAAATGGACTTGAATTGGAACATTGCCATGATAACAAGAAGAGTTCAAAAATTCTTGCAACGGACTGGACGCAAGAGTTTGGAAGGCAATGGGAAGTCAGGATTTGGTTTTGATAAAAGCAAGGTCCGTTGTTATAACTGCCAGAATTTGGGTCATTTCGCTAGAGAATGCGAGAAACCCAAGATGCCACCGTCGGGTCTTACTAAACCTGATCCTCAAAATTTGAAAGAAGAGGTCAAGACATTAGCTGTGGACAATGCTTTGGTGGTTTTTGAGCCAACTACTCATGACTGGAATGCGGAGGCAGCAAAGTTTCAACAGTGTCTAATGGCTCATATTACACCTGAGGTACTAAATGAATCACCTGAACCTTTAAATTGTATCTCATGCATTAATCTAACTGAATCACTAGAGGCTTTTCAAAAGGACAACCAAGAGTTGCGAGATAAAGTTGCAAAACTTAATGAGTCAAATAAGTTTTTGAAAGAAAATGAAAAACTCTATGAAAAACATATTGAGGCTCATAAGTTAGATACTCAAACTTATAAGGCAAAAGTTTTTAGTCAACAGGATGCAATTAAAAGTTATCTTACTGAAATTGAACTGTTAAACAAAGAACTTTCTGACTTAAAAAGTGAGTATGGTAATTATCAAGATAAAGTTTTAGGTTCAACTTCTGCGACAATGATCTTTAATGAAATTGTTAGCAACCATAAGCAAGATAGGAAAAGTAAGGGAGGAAAAGGAATAGGTTTTGTTGAAATAGCACCTCCTACTACATATACTCCTTTACCTGTTAAGGAAGGCTTTGATGAGATTCCAGTTGATTATGCTAAGTTATTGGGTATCAAGGGTAAAATGGCTAAAACTAACAAACAGGAGAAGGAGAAAACCACGAGGCCAGAGTATCCCACTCCTAAGTTTGTTAAGCCAATGAATGAATCTTCTGTTAGTGTTGAGAAAATTGTTGAGCAAAATAATGAATCTCCAGTTTGTTTTGAGGAGATCGTTGAGATTGAGGACATTACGGATCAGGAATATCCTGAAGTTAAGAAAGTTGAAGTTAAATCTGAAAAAGCAGTTTTAAAAGTTGAATCTGAAATTAAGGTTCAACCAAATAAAGGAAAAGCCAAGGTTTTAAACTCGAAACAACAAACTTTACAGTCACCTGTAAAGATTTTGCAACGAAAAACAATAAATAAAAAAGTTTCGTATGATAAACCTTCAACTTCAACATCTCAACCAAAGCAAACATTTTCTAAGACATGTACTCAATGTTCATGTTCTAGAAATGTTTCTCCACCTCCTGTGGTAATTCCTCAGCCTCAACCGTTAGTTGAGACTCGTTCTTGTTTCTACTGCAAGAGACAAGGACATTTGATCCGTGACTGTCCCAAGCTGTCAAATCAGCGCTATGGGAGAGAGATGCCTAGGACATCTGTTTATAGAAATTCCTTTTCAAATTCTCCACCTAGGCGTTACTCAAACTCTCCCAAGCCTTATTTGAAGCCAAGTAATGTTGAGCAAAAACCTTTGCCAATTCAAAAGCCCAACATTACTTCTAATATCAATTCCGAACCTTCCAAAGTTTGGAAACGAAAAGAGTCTGATGTTGACTCTTCAGTCGTCAACAATAACACATCAGATAAAAATTCTAATTTGTTTAAAGATAAAATACTATCTGACGTGCTTATTGTTGATGACCATGGAAGACCTAAGTCTGTAAAGGCTTGGGTCTCCGTTTCTCACTAATCTCTTTCTTTGATGTGTTGCAGCAGTCGGAACGTGTGAAAGATAGTTTATGGTATATGGATAGTGGCTGCTCGCGACACATGACTGGCGATATGTCTCTTCTGACGGATATTAAACCATACTCGGGAGGATACGTTGCTTTCGCGGGAGATTCAGGAGGAACTATTTCGGGAAAGGGAACGCTAACAAATGGAAAAGTTAGCTTTGAGAATGTGAATTATGTGGCAGAACTGACTCACAACTTGCTGAGCGTATCACAAGTTTGTGACAAGGACTACACCACGTCATTCACAAAGACTGAATGTGTGATATTGAAGCCTGGGTATGTCATTCCTGAGGAATGGGTATTGATGCGTGCACCTAGAAAGAATGACACCTATGTGATGAATATGAGAACTGTGGAGACTACCAGTGACTATACTTGTCTCCTTTCAAAGGCTTCTAAAAAGGAATCACTCCTTTGGCACAGACGAATGGGACATATTCATTTCCGAAAAATGAATTTTCTGATTAATAATGATTTAGTGAGGGGAGTTCCAAAACAGTCATTTGCTTTAAAAGATGACTGCATTTCTTGTCACAAAGGAAAACTCCACAAAAAGTCCCACAAGTCTAAGGTTGTGAATTCTATTTCTGCTCCGTTGGAACTACTGCATATGGATCTTTTCGGTCCAGTTTCAACAAAGAGTATTGGTGGTCGGTCTTACTGCTTGGTAGTTACTGATGACTACTCACGGTTTTCGTGGGTTTATTTCTTGACCACAAAGGGGGAGACTCCTGATATTCTGGTGTATTTGTTGGATAAGTTGGCAAATTTATGCAACTTAAAGGTGAAAAGGATTCGAAGTGATAATGGAACTGAATTCAAGAACTCAACTCTCGAATTGTTTTGTGCTACAAGAGGTATTGAGCATCAATTTAGTGCTCCGAGGACTCCACAACAGAATGGAGTTGCCGAAAGAAAGAACAGGACAATCATCGAGACAGCTCGGACTATGTTAGCTGACTCTAAGTTACCAATCATCTTCTGGGCTGAGGTAGTTAATACTGCCTGTTATGTTCTCAACAGAGTGCTCACGGTGAAGAAAAAGAACAAGACGTGTTACGAACTTTTTAATAACCGTAAGCCAAACCTTCAGTTTTTAGAACCATTTGGGTGTCCATGCATGATCATGAATACAAAAGATAAGATCTCTAAATTTGGTGATAAAGCTGTTGAAGGGATTTTTCTTGGATATTCAGTCAACTCTCCTAACAAAAGAGTCTTCAACAAATCAACGAATCAGATTGAGGAACAGTTTGAGGTGAAATGTTTAAGGTATACGGAACCTCCTCAAGGAACAGGTCCGGATTGGTTTTTCAATTATGGAAATCTCTTTAACTCTTTCAATATTCCAGATGAAGATGACACGGAAGAGTTAGTTTCCATACTTCATGGGCTTGATCTGTCTCAAGATACACCAGTTAAACCATCCGACCCATCTCCTAATGCAACACCCGAACCACCACCAACTAATACTACACCACTACCAACACCCACACCACCACCAACAACACCTAATCCAACATCTACTTCTCAAGTTACACCTTCGAAAGATGCTCCTTCTACCTCTAAAACAGTGTATAACTACACCAAGGATCTTCCTTATGATCCAAACATGCCATCATTAGAGGAAAGAGGAGAGGATGAGGTAGATGATGAGGGAGAGGAAGCAGACAATATGAATCATTCTCATTTATTTTCTCAAGGAGATGAAGATGATGATGCTTCTCCGAATATTTCTGCAACTGAGGGAGATCTGAACAACCTGGAACAGAATCTTGTGCCAGATCAAATTCCAGTTACTCGGATACATAAGGATCACCCCATTGATAATATCATTGGTGACCCTCATGCTCCCATTCAAACAAGACATCAAGCGAAGCAGACTGATACTGAACAACTTTCGGGTTTGGTAGCTAATATTAATTCATGTTATCTTTCGCATAATGAACCTAAGAAAGTTGAAGAGGCCTTAAAAGATCCATCCTGGATCGAGGCCATGCAAGAGGAACTACAGCAATTTGAAAAGTTGCAAGTTTGGGAAGTAGTTCCATTACCAAAGGGTGCCCACTTGACTGGCACTCGTTGGGTTTTTCGTAATAAGATGGATGATAGGGGCGTTGTAATTCGTAATAAAGCACGTCTAGTAGTTCAAGGCTTCAGCCAAATTGAGGGCTTGGACTATGATGATGTATTTGCCCCTGTTGCTCGATTGGAATCCATACACATTTTTCTGGCATACGCGTCCTTCAAGGGATTTCGCGTCAATCAACTTGATGTGAAAAGTGCGTTTCTGTATGGAAAGGTTGACAACGATGTGTATGTTAAGCAGCCTCCTGGTTTTGAAGACCCTGCGCATCCTGAATACGTCTGTAAATTGAACAAGGCGTTGTATGGTCTTCACCAAGCACCGAGACTTTGGTATGAGAGGCTAACTACACATCTGATTAAGCATGGTTTTGTGAGAGGGAACATCGATAGCACGCTATTTATTCTTCGTGAACAGTCAGAGGATAGGGAAGATATGCTACTTGTGCAGGTTTACGTGGACGATATTATCTTCGGTTCTACTAATGAGGCAATGTGCAAGAACTTTGAGAAAATCATGAAGTCTGAGTTTGAGATGAGCGCGATGGGGGAGCTCACATTCTTTTTAGGTGTACAAGTTGAGCAGCTTGCAAAAGGTATTTATATACATCAGTCAAAATATGTCAATGACATGTTGACTAGGTATGACCTGCTCACTTGTAAAACCTATGGGACTCCCATCGAGCTTAATCACAATCTTAAACTTGCCGAGGAAGATGAAGATTGCAAGGAGAGGGACTATCGTTCAATGATAGGATCTCTTATGTATTTGACTGCCTCTAGACCGGACATCGTATTTGCCGTGTCGATTTGCTCGCGCTATCAGGCTAAACCAAAGGTGTCACATATGAAGGCAGTGAAGCGAATTTTTGGTTACCTCAGAGCTTGACCTACTCTTGGTCTTTGGTATTCAAATGAGAAGACTTTCGCTCTCACAGCCTATTCAGATTCGGATCATGGAGGTTGCAGTATTGATAAGAAGTCTACAACTGGTGGATGTCAATTTATGGGATCGCGTTTGGTTTCGTGTGTAACACCCCCAAATTTGATGATTTGCGGAAGCTTGATTTGGGTGTTACTAATCAATAACAAAGCACAAAGATAAATAGCAAACGACTCTATATGCGTCGTTTTAACAAAATATATTGATAACTGAAATGTTTACAACATTTAAAGCTTTACATAGCTCGAGTTAATTAAAATGAGATTTCAGTACATAAGTACTTATACAAAATATACTAATGCAAGAAAATCTCAATCGTCTGTATGCTGACTCGAGCTAAATCCTGAAGCAGAAACATCCTACTGCTGGGTACCTGCGATATATGCTAAAAGGTCAGCTATAAAGCTGGTGAGCTCACAGGTTTGAAATCAAGTAATATCGTATGAACCGCAAGATTTAAATAATGAATTGCATCCAGCAATTAAATAATGAATTGCATCCAGCAATTAAATAGTGAATTGCATCCAGCAATTTAATAGTGAATTGCATCCAGCAATTTAATGATAATCATCGTGTATACAGCCATGAGCACATAGTTGAGCTTAACTCGAGGGCCGGGTCCCCTATAGAGAATTCCGGGCGAGGTGCCTCCACGAATGCCTAATCAACATTCGTCTTCCCAAATATTAGTACGTCCGTTTACCCGGTTAGTGCTTGCTAACCCGAACGAGGAGGGTCAATCCTATATGGTACCATATACTAATATTCACGCTACAACGTATTAACAACTATGTTGACGGAGGACTTTCAAATGATTAGTTTCGAAAAACTCATGTAGTATATGAAAAGTTTGGTACTTGCGTTCACATGTTAAAAGTTTGAGCAGTATATCACACCCCTGAGTAAAACAGTAAAAAGAGGGGCTATGAGACTCACCTGAGTCTGAATGCTTTTAAACAAACGTAAGTTGATTAGCCGAAATGAAGTCCAAAGACTTGTAACCTGAGGGTGTCCACGACACTGGATGGTTATAAATATGATTGGGTATCTTAAAAGATCACCCCTGCAGTTGTTCGTCTAACTATAATGTCCAAATATCCACTATTTGGTTGATATGTTTAAGTGTTTGAAAAGTGTACGACCCGTTGGTGACGAGTTTGAAATAATAACTTCAAGTATTATTATCAAGTTATCGATGTTTTGCACATACAAAAGTGTCTCAAAGTGTTTCATAAGTCGTATCGTATAGAGATTTGAGGTTGTAAAAGTTCGACACTTAGTGAAATTTGAGTTGCAAATATTCTGTTTTATGCGTCACTTAAAGCGACACTCATGGGTTTAAGCGACACTTAGGAAGTGTCGCATGAAATGACAGATTCTGAATAATAGCGTCACTTGTGCAAGTGACGCATAGAGTGCGACACTTGAGGAAGTGTCGGTTGTAAGTGTCGGTATAATGGTCATGAGTCACTAAGGTGAGTGACGGGTGAAATCAGGTTTGATGGTAGGCGTCACTTAGGCAAGTGACGCTATAAGTGTCGGTCATTAGTGACGGGTATTGAAAATGCGTCACTTAGGTAGTGACGGAAAAAGAGGGTTTTATGCGGCACTTAGGCAAGTGACGCAAAATTTGGGCTTTTAGCGACACTCAATGCGTCACTTAAGTGACGCACGAAGTGACGCTATACTGCATGCTTCGTTGCGACACTTAAAGCTGTTGACAGGTTTTTGAGCCAAAAACGAGTTTTCCGGCCATAGTTTGGTCCGATTCTTTTACCCAACCCATATATGGACATTTTAAGTTGTTACAAACTACTAGGAAGTGAAAACACTTAAAAACGAGAGATTTCGGGATTTGTCGGAAACTTACAAAGTGTCGGATGAGAAATCCGAAAAGATAGGATGATAGATCGTGTCGCGGTGGTTGTTTTCTTCCAAAAGAGTGGTATGATTCGCGTGCGTTTAGTGGTAGTATTTGGCGTTTTTGATAGAATTTGGAGGTGGTGGTGGTTGGTGGATTTGAGAGAGAAGAAAGGAGAAAGAGAAAGAGAAAAGAGAAAGTGAGAATAAGAGAGTGGGAAATGGGAGGTTATCCTCCCATTTTTCGCCCCGTGTTCCCGCTCCGTGCGGTGTTCGTTTGCTCCGTCTTTTAAACGTTAAATAATTACTTTAAATATTAAATGGTACGTTTTAAAATACCAATTATTACGCGATATTTTATTTAAATGTTTTACTAATCAATTTATATATTGAATTATAAAATGTAAGTTTGTTTATTTAGTTTGCGCGTTTTACGTTTAAATTGTGTAAGGTTTGTTTGTACGATACGTATGAATACGAAATATTATTATAATAATATTTTTGACATAAAAACGTTATTTAATAAAATTGGTCACCAACGTTCGTATATAATTGAATCGAAATACATCCGATTTAAATTGCGTACGATTTAATCAAATCGCATATTCGTATATATTCAACAATATATATATATAATTCGATACATTAATTAGCCTAACCAGGAACTAATTACATGTATTAACATATGATTAGGCACTAATTACTAGTCCTAATTTGGCGGGTGTTACATTCTCCCCCTGTTAGAAGAATTTCGTCCCGAAATTTAGTTCGAAGTCGTGTTTGATGTGGAATCAGTGAAGAGTTGAGGATATTTGAGTCGCATTTGGTCTTCCCGTTCCCAGGTGAATTCCGGACCACGCCGCGAATTCCATCTGACCTTGACGATGGGAATACGACTTTGTTTCAGTTGTTTGACCTCACGGTCCATAATTTCAGCGGGTTCCTCAACGAAGTGAAGTTTATCGTCAACACGAATTTCATCTAGTGGAATAATAAGTGTCTCATCAGACAGACACTTCTTCAAGTTTGAAATATGAAAAGTAGGGTGCACGCTGCTGAGTTCGGATGGCAGCTGCAATCGATAGGCTACGGGGCCAATCCGTTCAAGGATCTCAAAAGGCCCGATGTATCTGGGATTCAACTTCCCGCGTTTGCCAAAGCGGATGACGCCTTTCCAAGGCGATACTTTTAAGAGAACTCGATCCCCAACTTGGAACTCGAGTGGTTTGCGTCTCACGTCAGCATAACTTTTCTGACGATCACGTGCGGCTTTGAGTCTGTTTTGGATTTCCACAATTTTCTCAGTGGTGGCGTGTATGAGTTCAGGACCAGTGAGTTGACTATCTCCCACTCCAGTCCAACAGATCGGTGATCTGCACTTACGACCGTACAGTGCCTCAAAAGGTGCAGCCTTAATGCTGGCGTGATAACTGTTATTGTACGAGAATTCGCACAACGGTAGATGTTTTTCCCAGTTTGTACCGAAATCAACTACGCAGGCGCGTAGCATATCTTCCAGGGTTTGGATGGTTCGTTCACTTTGGCCGTCGGTTTGAGGATGGTATGCGGTACTCATATCAAGACGAGTACCCAAAGCTTTTTGAAGTGATTGCCAAAAACGAGAAGTGAAACGGGCATCTCTGTCAGAGATGATCGAGATTGGAACGCCGTGATGAGAAACGATTTCCTTGGTGTAGATTTGTGCAAGGCGTTCCATTTTATCGTTTTCTTTGATTGCCAGGAAATGAGCAGATTTGGTGAGACGATCGACGATCACCCAAATGGTATCGCAACCGCTCGACGACTTGGGTAGTTTGGTTATGAAATCCATGGCAATTTGATCCCATTTCCATTCAGGGATTTCAGGTTGTTGAAGTAAACCAGGAGGTTTCTGATGTTCGGTTTTGACTTTCGAGCAAGTAAGACACTTGCTGACATAAGTGGCGATTTCGGCTTTCATGTTTGGCCACCAATAAAATTCCTTGATACCGTGGTACATTTTATCGGATCCCGGATGAATAGAATATTTAGACTTGTGAGCCTCGTCCATCACCAAGTCTCTTAGGTTACCAAAACTAGGCAACCAGATTCGGTTGGAGAAATACCTAATCCCGTTAGGTTTGATTTCGAATTGCTTGTCAATGCCCCGCAAGGCTTCATTTTTGATGTTTTCCGGTTTCAGGGCTTCGATCTGAGCGGTATGAATTTGAATGGTAAGATCGTTATGAATGGTCATACTGAGGGCTCGGACTCGAAGTGGTTTAGGTCGTTCCTTTCGACTGAGGGCATCAGCTACAACATTAGCCTTCCCTGGATGGTACTTGATCTCACAATCGTAATCGGTAAGCAACTCGACCCATCGACGTTGCCTCATATTGAGATCCTTCTGATCGAAGATATGTTGGAGACTTTTATGATCGGTAAAGATAGTGCACTTAGTGCCGTAGAGGTAATGTCTCCAGATTTTGAGAGCAAAAACGACAGCTCCAAGTTCGAGATCATGAGTGGTGTAGTTCTTTTCGTGAATTTTTAGCTGTCGTGAGGCATAAGCAATGACCTTGTCTCGTTGCATCAACACACAACCGAGACCTTGGCGAGAAGCATCGCAGTATACCACGAAGTCATCGGTGCCTTCGGGTAGGGATAGAATCGGAGCACTGCAAAGCTTTTGTTTCAAAAGTTGGAACGCTGACTCTTGTTTTTCGGTCCAATCGAACCTTTTGTCCTTCTGAGTCAGTACCGTGAGTGGTTGAGCTATTTTAGAGAAGTTTTCAATAAATCGCCGATAGTACCCAGCAAGACCCAAGAATTGTCGTACTTCAGTTGCAGAGGTGGGTGCTTGCCAGTCTTTGATAGCCTCGATCTTTGATGGGTCCACGTGAATTCCCTGACTGTCGATCACGTGACCAAGAAATTGAACGGTTTGAATCCAGAACTCACACTTAGAAAATTTGGCATAAAGCTCCTCGTGTCTAAGTAGTTCAAGGATAGTCTTAAGGTGTTGCGCATGTTCCTGCTCGTTGCGCGAGTAAATGAGTATGTCATCGATAAAGACAATGACAAACTTGTCGAGGTAAGGTTTGCACACCCGGTTCATGAGGTCCATGAATACCGCCGGTGCGTTGGTTAGACCAAAGGGCATCACTTGAAATTCGTAGTGCCCGTAACGAGTTCTGAAAGCAGTTTTTGGAATATCGGCGTCGCGAACTCGTAACTGATGATAACCTGATCGCAGGTCGACTTTTGAGTAAAAACTTGAACCCTGAAGTTGGTCGAATAGATCATCAATGCGAGGAAGTGGGTATCGGTTTTTGACGGTCAATTTGTTCAATTCTCGGTAGTCGATGCACATTCGGAATGAACCGTCCTTCTTCTTGACAAATAAGACCGGAGCTCCCCAAGGTGAAGAACTCGGTCTAATGAATCCTCGATCCAGAAGTTCCTGTAACTGAGAGGACAACTCCTGAAGTTCAGATGGGGCTAAACGGTATGGTGCGCGGGCCACCGGTGCGGCACCCGGCACGAGATCAATCGAGAACTCAACCTGTCTAAGCGGAGGTAAACCAGGTAATTCTTCCGGAAAGACTTCGGGAAAGTCTCTAACAATTGGCACATCCTCAAGTCGCTTCTCCTCCGACTTCTTCTCTGTGATGTGTGCAAGTATTGCGGGGTAACCCTTTCTCAGAAATTTTCGGGTTTTTAAGCAGGAGATTATATTGAGTCCCGTCCCACCGGTCTCCCCCTGTATGATCAAGGTTCCACCAACGGCGAGTGGGATACGGACGATTTTATCATGACAAACGATTTCAGCTCGATGCTTGGACAACCAGTCCATTCCGATAATGACGTCGAAACTTCCGATTTCAATGGGTATAAGGTCGATCGAAAAGGTTTCGTCAGCTAGGTTTAAAGTGTAATTAGGTATCACACTGGTGGTTTCTACAAGTTTTCCATTTGCTAGCTCTACAGTGTACTTAACATCTAAGGCAACAGGAGTGATGTCAAGTAATGGGCAAAAATCATCGGAGATAAAGCTTCTATCAGCACCAGTATCAAATAGAACAGAAGCAGTTAAGTTGTTGAGGAGGAACATACCCGAGACCACATTCGGGTCTTGGCGGGCGTCCCCAGATTTGATGACGAAAGCTCTGCTGCGAGTGTTGTTGTTGTTGTTGCTGTTGTTGTTGCGGTTGTTGTTGTTGTTGTTCTTCAGTTTTGGGCACGAGTCTCTGAAATGCCCAGGTTTCCCACACTCAAAGCATACTTTGGGTGGTCTGGTGTTGTTGTTGGAATTGTTGTTGGAGGGAGAGCGGCAGTCTTTGGTGAGGTGGCCGTACCTCTTGCAGTTGTTGCAAAAGGGACCACAGGAACCCTCATGGTGTCGGCTGCACTTGGGACAATATGGTTTGCTCCCAGTGTAACCCCGGATGATATCAGTGGTGGTGTTGTAGGCTTTGATAGTGTCGGGTTTCTTGTTTTGTTGGTTGGAGGGGTTGTTGTGGTAGTCAGACCACTTTCGTTTGTTGTTTTGAGAGGATGAAGTGGGTGGTTCAGAATCTTGGCTCATAGACATCAGATCTTGGGCCAATGAGATTGCACCGTCAATGGTGGTTTGGTTGGAAGAGGCAACATGTCCCCGAACAGGCTCAGGAAGGCCAAGGATGTACTTCCTGATTTTGTCAGGTTCTGTGCTCACCATAGCTGGGCGGAGGGCGGCGAGTTGCTGAAACCTGGTGGTATAACCATCGATATCACCACCCTGAACCTTTAGGTTCCAGAACTCCTCGTCTAGTTTTTGGAGTTTGGAAATTAAGCAGTATTTAGCAGTGAGTTTTGCCTTCAATTCCTCCCAAGTGAGTTGGTAGGCAATGTCAGCACCCACTGATTGGGTATATGAATTCCACCAAGAGTGGGCATCATCTTCAAGAGAGCAGGTGGCGAAGTTTACTTTGTCGTTCTCCGCGCATTTACTAACACGGAAAACAGTTTCCATTTTCTCGAACCATCTGATCAGTCCGATGGCTCCTTCAGAACCCTTGAAGCTCGAGGGTTTGCAGCTTTGGAAGTCCTTGTAAGAACAAGGTTTGGCGGCAGAGGTTCCAGCGGTATCGCTGTTTCTTGTGGAGTTGGGTGGGGTATTCCGATCCAAGGCTTCAGTAACAGCCTGGGTTATGAGTGACGTGATCTGAGCATCTGTGTAAGGTCGTGTCTTTGGCGGCATGATTCTTCAATAAAAGAAATGAAGATACATGAGATTTTGTAAGAAAGTTGTATTTATTTCAGATGTACATGTATAAAGGTGGTAATACATAACATCGATATGAAAAAGAATTATGGCAATTAATATGAGTTGAACAACAAGAAATATTTGATAGCTAATACGAGTTCAAAGGTTACATCCTACAGATGTATTACAAAAGATGTTGGGAATTGTTACATCCGACTGAACTATAGAGTAGCGCGTAGATAGTTACTAGATTACAGGATAGATTACAAGACAAAGACTACACTAGTCTTGACGTAGATTAATTTGTTCCATCATCGTGACAAGACGGTCCACAGTGTTTGCAAGCCTGCTAGCTTGTCGGGCGTTGTCTTCTGCTAGCGCAAGTCGTTGTGTTAGTCCGCGCGCATACTCTTCTGCTTCATGTGAGCGTTGCTCACATTCTTCCATCCTTTGTTGTAGAAGGGCATTTTCCACCCTTATTTCTATAATTTGGTTGCGAAGGATATCCATGTTGTTGTTTGTGGTTTCAAGGTCGTCGGAGACCTGTTCTATGCGTTCAAGAGACGTAAGTCGCCAGTTTTCATTTGTTTCCTGCAACACGACATCCATGGTGCGAAGTCGCTGCTCGTGTTGATTTACCCTAGCAGCTAAAGCCGGTAAGGCGATGTGAGTGGGATACGGGCCAGCTCGAGGCAACCTGTTGTTCCTCCTTGCTACCCTTGGGTTCTGCGACCCGGATTGAGAGCGAGATGAATTTGATGGGATGTTTGCCATTTCTGAGACAAAGCGTTAGTAAGATTGAGGCCTATATTCATATAGCTCCTATATAATATAGCCTATTGAGTGTCTAGCATAAACATGTTTGAGTCTCGGTTCTCTCGAGGTCAGAGTCTTCTATTGTATCCGGTTCAGCCATAACTACTTTCAGATCTTACATCATCTTTGCTTAATTGTACATAGTTGATCAGGCTATGTTAAATTAAACTCGTATGCTGTAATCCCTGAACCAGTCATACCTAATAAGGAATACTGCCTAATGGTCATAGTCTAGGCTCACTAAATGCAACCTAGTTCACTATAACCTTAGGCTCTGATACCAATCTGTAACACCCCCAAATTTGATGATTTGCGGAAGCATGATTTGGGTGTTACTAATCAATAACAAAGCACAAAGATAAATAGCAAACGACTCTATATGCGTCGTTTTAACAAAATATATTGATAACTGAAATGTTTACAACATTTAAAGCTTTACATAGCTCGAGTTAATTAAAATGAGATTTCAGTACATAAGTACTTATACAAAATATACTAATGCAAGAAAATCTCAATCGTCTGTATGCTGACTCGAGCTAAATCCTGAAGCAGAAACATCCTACTGCTGGGTACCTGCGATATATGCTAAAAGGTCAGCTATAAAGCTGGTGAGCTCACAGGTTTGAAATCAAGTAATATCGTATGAACCGCAAGATTTAAATAATGAATTGCATCCAGCAATTAAATAATGAATTGCATCCAGCAATTAAATAGTGAATTGCATCCAGCAATTTAATAGTGAATTGCATCCAGCAATTTAATGATAATCATCGTGTATACAGCCATGAGCACATAGTTGAGCTTAACTCGAGGGCCGGGTCCCCTATAGAGAATTCCGGGCGAGGTGCCTCCACGAATGCCTAATCAACATTCGTCTTCCCAAATATTAGTACGTCCGTTTACCCGGTTAGTGCTTGCTAACCCGAACGAGGAGGGTCAATCCTATATGGTACCATATACTAATATTCACGCTACAACGTATTAACAACTATGTTGACGGAGGACTTTCAAATGATTAGTTTCGAAAAACTCATGTAGTATATGAAAAGTTTGGTACTTGCGTTCACATGTTAAAAGTTTGAGCAGTATATCACACCCCTGAGTAAAACAGTAAAAAGAGGGGCTATGAGACTCACCTGAGTCTGAATGCGTTTAAACAAACGTAAGTTGATTAGCCGAAATGAAGTCCAAAGACTTGTAACCTGAGGGTGTCCACGACACTGGATGGTTATAAATATGATTGGGTATCTTAAAAGATCACCCCTGCAGTTGTTCGTCCAACTATAATGTCCAAATATCCACTATTTGGTTGATATGTTTAAGTGTTTGAAAAGTGTACGACCCGTTGGTGACGAGTTTGAAATAATAACTTCAAGTATTATTATCAAGTTATCGATGTTTTGCACATACAAAAGTGTCTCAAAGTGTTTCATAAGTCGTATCGTATAGAGATTTGAGGTTGTAAAAGTTTGACACTTAGTGAAATTTGAGTTGCAAATATTCTGTTTTATGCGTCACTTAAAGCGACACTCATGGGTTTAAGCGACACTTAGGAAGTGTCGCATGAAATGACAGATTCTGAATAATAGCGTCACTTGTGCAAGTGACGCATAGAGTGCGACACTTGAGGAAGTGTCGGTTGTAAGTGTCGGTATAATGGTCATGAGTCACTAAGGTGAGTGACGGGTGAAATCAGGTTTGATGGTAGGCGTCACTTAGGCAAGTGACGCTATAAGTGTCGGTCATTAGTGACGGGTATTGAAAATGCGTCACTTAGGTAGTGACGGAAAAAGAGGGTTTTATGCGGCACTTAGGCAAGTGACGCAAAATTTGGGCTTTTAGCGACACTCAATGCGTCACTTAAGTGACGCACGAAGTGACGCTATACTGCATGCTTCGTTGCGACACTTAAAGCTGTTGACGGGTTTTTGAGCCAAAAACGAGTTTTCCGGCCATAGTTTGGTCCGATTCTTTTACCCAACCCATATATGGACATTTTAAGTTGTTACAAACTACTAGGAAGTGAAAACACTTAAAAACGAGAGATTTCGGGATTTGTCGGAAACTTACAAAGTGTCGGATGAGAAATCCGAAAAGATAGGATGATAGATCGTGTCGCGGTGGTTGTTTTCTTCCAAAAGAGTGGTATGATTCGCGTGCGTTTAGTGGTAGTATTTGGCGTTTTTGATAGAATTTGGAGGTGGTGGTGGTTGGTGGATTTGAGAGAGAAGAAAGGAGAAAGAGAAAGAGAAAAGAGAAAGTGAGAATAAGAGAGTGGGAAATGGGAGGTTATCCTCCCATTTTTCGCCCCGTGTTCCCGCTCCGTGCGGTGTTCGTTTGCTCCGTCTTTTAAACGTTAAATAATTACTTTAAATATTAAATGGTACGTTTTAAAATACCAATTATTACGCGATATTTTATTTAAATGTTTTACTAATCAATTTATATATTGAATTATAAAATGTAAGTTTGTTTATTTAGTTTGCGCGTTTTACGTTTAAATTGTGTAAGGTTTGTTTGTACGATACGTATGAATACAAAATATTATTATAATAATATTTTTGACATAAAAACGTTATTTAATAAAATTGGTCACCAACGTTCGTATATAATTGAATCGAAATACATCCGATTTAAATTGCGTACGATTTAATCAAATCGCATATTCGTATATATTCAACAATATATATATATATAATTCGATACATTAATTAGCCTAACCAGGAACTAATTACATGTATTAACATATGATTAGGCACTAATTACTAGTCCTAATTTGGCGGGTGTTACATCGTGGCAGTGCAAAAAGCAGACTACAGTCTCTCTTTCTACAGCAGAGGCTGAGTATGTTGCTGCCGCTAGCTGCTGTGCCCAAGTTCTCTGGATTCAGCACCAATTACGTGATTACGGGTTACTTCTTACTATGACTCCTATTCACATAGATAACACTGCTGCTATATCTATCACACGCAATCCCGTACAGCACTCTAAGACTAAACATATTGAACTTAGGTTCCACTTCATACGGGATTGCTATGAAAAACACTTGATAGACCTGGTTCACATAGACACCCTTAAACAAAATGCCGACCTATTCACCAAAGCCTTTTCACGTGCTCGATTTGATGAACTGGTCAACATGATCGGTTTAAGATTCTTTGGGTCTAAAAAGTAATGTGTGACTTGGATAGTTAACTTTATTTACTTTTATGTGTGTTAAAAAAAAAAAAAAAAAAAAAAAAGTTAGCAACAGCCACTCTTTATACTCTTTAGTATTAAAGAAAACGCGAGGTTGCAACATTTTTAAAATAGACGTTGAGTTGTGTCTGTAAACAACTTGGGATATGATAGTACATTGGATGATATGCACAAAATGGAATTTTAAGGTTTATCTTGGATGTGTCAGTAGGTTTATCTGACACACTTAAAACAGTTTTTATCTAAATTATCTTCATCATACGATGTATTGGTAGACATGATACACACCGGTCTCTGAGAAATTAAGAAGTAATTTAAAATACATGTCTATGATCCTATGGTAAACACCTTGTGATGTACGACTCTAAGTCTTAATTCCTTAGCATAGCTTGACATACTTCTATTTTTGGATTGTTTATTTGAGATCTTTTGGGGGAGTATGCTGATTGTTTCCTCTGTTGTACGTAAGTGCAGACCTGGTCTCAATTCAGCTTACTCTCAAAACTAAGCAAACGTGAGTCAATGCACTTGCAAAGTCTTAAATTTAAGGTACTAAACAAGGTCGCCACAAATTTGGTTTGACTGCGTTTGGTTTTGCTTATACCTGAATCAAGTTATGTTGCTCTGAATTTGGAAACTATGTTCATGTCTAAGTTATAGGGGTATATCTATGGTGGGGACCATGGTGAAATATTCATACTAACAATAAAAGGTTAACTCACAGACACGGATGTAACATGTTTAAGTGGACAAACAATACCAATAATTGTCTTGAAATAATTTTTTTAAAAGGTGTTTTAAATGTGTCAAGTAAATTTAAAGTGGACAAATATACTGATGATCGAAATAACACTTACTATTCCTAATAATTGCATGATATTCCGATATGATCCCTAACCAGACTCAATCAACTCTGTCACCAAAAAGAATGTATTTAGTTTGGTTTTTATATTTGTACTTTTTTGAATTTTATTCTTAGTTTTAATTTTATTTTTTAAAAAACACGTCACATTTACTGTCAAATTGAGCACTACGCAAAAGATCGACAAAATTTTTAAATTTTTTTTTCCAAAACTGTCGATATGCGTCACTTCATAAGTGACGCTAATAGTGACGCTATAAGTGACGCTTTAAGAGTCGTTCTAAGTGACGCAGATTAGGGTTTTGGTATAAATAGTTCTGTATCCGGCACTTATTTTCACCACAAACACTATTCAATATGCGTCACTTCCACTGCTCTTGCGTCACTTCCCTTTCGTTGCGTCACTTCGACTGTTTGGACTTTTCGATCGATCCGTGGATTTTGAAGCGTTTTGTGTGCAATCGGCCTCCGTTACCTTGTTCCTCTCATTCATACGCATCATTAGGTACTATTTTTATCATCTATCTTTGCGTATTCATGATTTAATCGCCGATTGAAGTTTCGGGTTTTTAGGGTTTATGCAATCACGATGATTGGGGTTCGGTTTGTTATTGTTTTGTGATAATAAACGGTGTGTTTTACTCGTTTTCACTTGCCGCACCGTTTGGTTAACTCGTTTTCAAAAAACCCCAATTTAGGTTCGTCGTGATTTCTGGGCTTGAACAGTGACACGATGATCTTCATCGTTGCGTCACTTCAAGCGTCACTTCCTTGAGTGACGCTAAATGGTAATTTCACAGGATAAGCGTTACTTCCTTAAGTGACGCCATTAAATGTCACTTTACTGAGTGACGCCTTTATGCGTCACTTCCGCACATTACTTACCAAGTGACGCCTAACACCGTCACTTCCTTTAGTAACGCTATCAGTGCCGCTATGACTATCCGTCACTTTCTAAATGACGTATACCCGACACTTGTTAACTGACACAATTAATGACATGTGTTGTGGCAACGTTACTTACACCAGTGACGCATTGAATGCGTCACTTACCTCAAGTGACGCATCGCTTGATTTTCTGATTTTAGTGCAACACTCTCTGAGTGTCGGTACTTCTCTATGTGTCACTCTGTAAGTGACGCTAAAATCAGAGGTTTTTAATTATTTGCGTGAGCTTATTCTGTAACGAAATTTCCGGTTATCTTTGTATTTTAGCTTACAGATGGAAGCTCTAAGAGATTATTATCGTCGCACCAACTCCAGGCACAACATCGTTGCATTCTTGGATTCAACGCACAAGAACTCGTTGCCTTTTCGGACGATGATCGAGTTTCTTAGACGTTCACGGATTCATCATGCTATTACCGCTACGGTACCAGTGTATATGAATCAAATCGAGGAATTTTATGATCACGCATTTATCAGAACAGAGAATGACACTCCGAGAATTGTGTCAACTATGTTTGGACGTGAGATTCAGATTACACAGGAGTCAGTTCGCCCTGTTTTGCAGTTTCCTGATGCGAACAATATGCCGACTGCTTTTGAGACCGCGTTTATCTATGGGGGTCTTCAGAGAATGGGTTATCCGGCAGATCAACTTGTGGACTTTAGGAAACAGTATCTCTGCAGGGTTTGGAGATACTTGGCTCACATTGTTATTGTCTGTTTATCTCCACGAAAGGGTGGATACGATGCTGCGAGTCATACGACTCTGTCTTTGATGCTGGCGTTGGTATACAACAAACCGTATAACTTTAGCGGTTATATTTTTGGGAATATGGTAGAGAATGTTCGAGCTGGAAAGGATAAGTGGTTATTATATCCTCGTTTTGTTCAGCTTTTGTTAAACGACTTGGATTTGAGAATTGATCCGGATCTGAGGTCGTTATTGGTGCAAACACCAATGCTATTGCGAGTTTTCAATGATTGCAAGCTTCCACCAAAGGATTCTCAGGTATTACCTGATCGTGAGCTGTTTGGGCACGTAGTGAATGAAAACTACGTTGCGCCGCCTGGGGATGGTTATGAGGATGTTGTTGCTCCTCCGGTCAATGAAGCAGATTTAGTTCATGCTGCTGTGGCTCAAGACTTGGAGGATATTGAGCAAGTTGAAGAGGTTCCAGCTGAGGAATCTGATGGTGGTCCTACACCACCTGATTCTCCAGGTGATGTACCACCTCAGGATGCATTGGATGGAATACAGTTGGCTGATCCTAGACGCTTCAAGCGTATTTTGAGAAGGATTTCTGCGGGGCGTTTTCATGTACCGCCTAATCTTGGAAAGCGACCAGCTGGGTCTTCTCCGTCTTATGCTGATCTACCATTGAGAAGACGCCAGCGAACGGGAATAAGTATTCAAGAACCGGGTCAGCAAGCTCAACAACAACCGCCGCCTGCGATGCTTCAGCAGTTACTTGATCAGATAACTCAGATGAATAAGCGTTTTGATGATCAGGCTGCCGTGATTGAAGCTCAAGCTGCTCAAATTAAAGATTTGGAGATCAAGGCAGCTCATGTGCAGGAATTGCAGCTAGAATTGAAGGATGTGAAGTCTAGGTTATTAGAATTGGAATCGGTTACTATTGTTTCGGGGGAGGAAGGTCAGAGAACCTTAGAAACAAATGTAACCCCTCCCACTGAAACCGAAAATGTAAATCCAGATTCTATTAATGAAAACATTGCTCTGGATTATTTCGTTGATGTTCCAGGACAACCGAGACCCATTTCGGTTGATTATTCGAATGTTAATCTCACATACATTCAAAGTTTGATAAATCCGGGTGGTGAAGAAGATAGATCAGTCGATCCGGATGACATAGAGATGGATGCTGAGGTTCCAGGGTCAGACGAAAAATATTTGGATAATCCTCATCAGGAACCAGCACCTGAGCGAGAATCGGATCCAGTTCAGAAACAACCGGCTCAACCATATAATTTCGATGCACCGATCATTGAGTCTGATGATTCTGATGATGACCAAGAACCTCAAACAGATATTACTCAGGAACAACCAACTGTAGAATCTGTTCCTGAACAAGCACAACCGTCTACATCTCCAGAGCGCCCAATGTTTCGAAAGCTCAAGCCTGAATTGAAGATTTGCAAAACATATCAGGTTCGAGGTGATTTGACAGGATTGGTCAGAAGTTGGAAGTTTGATGAAGTCAACTTTCTGATTCTTATTAAGCGAAGAGATGGAGTACAGTATTTCCGGCCAAGATTTAACTGTATTAGCACGTTGCCAAAGGAGGAATTAAATCGTCTTGCTCAGCTGAACATCGTTAACCACACTGATGATTTTCGTGGTAACATGTTTCAGAAGATTCTCAGAAGAGATATTTACAGCAAGAAGTATTTGTGGGTTAGACCAGAGCTGGGAGTTCGTTATTTATACAAGAAAAGGTTGGATTCAAGAACTCAGCAACCGATTGTGAAGTATCATTATCCTCCAGCTGCTAGTCAGAAAACTGTGCCATTGCAGTCTTTACCACTGGATTTTCTGAAAAGATTACGATATTGGTGGTTTGACTCCGTTACTCAAGAAGCAGTTATTGAATATCTTTCAGTTGAAGATCCAGTGATTGAGAAGGGTAATTGGAGTTTATCTGCAAAGTATGGAAGAACTCTTCGTGTTTTTGATCCGATCAGCCTTATCAATTTGACGAAGAAAGATTTGAAAGCTCTTCACAAAAGCAAGATGGAGTATCATCGTTTTGATCAAGAAGAAGCTTCAAAGTTCGAGAAGGTGGTCGAGATTTGCGTTCGAGTGGGTATTCATGCTGGTGGAGTATTTCCACCAGGTTGGGTTTAAACTGAAGATGTTTTGAAGACCAAGCTGAAGACACGGGGGAGTTTGTTGATACATGTTTGTGTGTCTGTCAGTTGGTCTATCGAATCGTAAGTGTCGTTAGTTAGTTTTAATAGAAAAGTCATTTGCTGTATATGCGACACTTAAGTTTAGTATTAGGCAACACTTATCTTAGTGACGCACAGCGACACTTAGCTAAGTGACGCATGAGGGCGGCGACATGCGACACTTCCCAAGTGACGCATGTCTGCCGATTTTGTTTTGTATAAATTGAAACCTACGGGTTTTTGGCTAGGGTTGACGAAACCCTAGCACCATTTGTCGACTAAGCATACTTGTAAACAGTTCCAATACATTCAAGAAGCTAATAAACTAGTTTTACTTTGATTGATTCATTGTTTCGGTTTAAGTTTATTACGCGTTTGTGTAATTGTTTGTTTCCGCCAATCAATTACTTTCGATCATCACTTAGATCCGACATAACGGGCACTTTCAACTGGTATCAGAGCCTCGGAGTTGAGTTGATTCAACCCCATTGTATTACGACCACAGTTGATGGAAGACCACTTGTACTGACTGAGGAATTGATTAGGCATACTTTGCAGTTTGGAGATGATATCAATGCTCATAATGATATTCCTAGAAATATTATTGGTGACTGTCTTCAACAAATGGGTTGTACAAAAGGACCACAAGATGTGCAAATTATGAAAAATCATTTATGTCCGCATTGGAAGTTTCTGGCACATACGTTGATTTGTTGTATCTCTCCAAGGAAGGATGGGTTTGATGCTATGAGTTATTATTTAGCCGGTTTGATGACAACTTTGGTGCTCAATATTCCTTATAATTTTTCACGATATATCTTTGAGAATTTGGTTGGGAACATCAATGAAGATGGATTTTTTAAGTATCCACGATTCCTTCAGCTGATTTTTGATCAACATATTCAAGGAATTACTTATCATGGGAATATTATTCATTATACTCCTATTCCAAAGAGAGTATTTGCTGATTGTAATAGTTATCGTGGTAAACCTACACCACCAACTGTTGATCTCTTTGGACATATAATTGATGAAGGATTTCTCCCTCCATAGATAGACATTCAAATGGAGTCTGATGATGATAGTGAAGAAGCTATGTCAGAGGGGGAGTCAGAGCATGAGGAACAACCTTTTGTAGAACATGAGGAACAACCTTTGGTAGAATAGGAGGATGATCTTCCTGTACATCCTGAGATTGAGGTCGATGATGATCAACAAAATCTTGATGTTAGTACTGAGATTGAATCATCTAGTTCTGAGGATGAAGAACCTATTCGTACTCAGACCATTGCTGAATCTTTAGAATCTCAAAGACGGACTGAGGAACGTATAGAACAAGAACGACATGATTTGAGACGTCAACGAGAAGAGGCTCAGGATCCTGAATATGTACCTGAGCCTAGACCTACTCAACGAAGGAAATTGATTGTGACCAGAACCTTTGATTTTGAGACTGGATCTTCATCTACTTCCTCACCAGTAACTTCATCTGCAGCCACTTCTTCTATATCTTTACCAGTATCTTCATCAATGATTTCTTCAGCTGCAATTTCTTCTGTTTCTGAACCTGTATTCTCTTTTGTGACTTCATCAGCAATATCTTCTTCTATATCTATGCCTGTTATGTCCGCTGCAACTGGTATTTCTACTACTCTTCCTATTTCATCATCAATACTTGTTTCTTCATCTTCTGCAGCTGCTGGAACTTCATCTACAACAACAGCTATTCCTACTGTGAGTATGGCAGATCTTGATGCATCTCTTCAAAGAGCTGTGAATCCATTGATGAATGTAGTGGATAAGCTAAGAAATGAATTATTTCATGCCTTAGGAAGAATTGGTGCTTAGGATGTTCTTATTGCCAATCAAAGTCAACAAATCCATACTCAGACCTTACGGATTGAATCACTTGAACAAGAGATCTTTCTTTTAAAAGAAAAATTAGGTGATCAGGGGGAGAATGTGCATGATGTTGATGAAAATGCAAATGATGATGATCAGAATAATAATAATGATCAAGGAAATGTGGGATTAAATGATGATCAGGATGATGATAATGAAAATGAGAATGTGCATGGTGAGGATTCAAGTCATCATGATGATGATAATATGATGATGATAATGGACAGGATGGAAATAATGGTGATCAGCCAAATTTTTCTCAAGCTATGGTACTTTTTGAAAATATTGATATGGATGAACCTATGAACGTTGAACCAATCAGTGCTGTTCCTTCTTCTATGGTTTTGACTCCCAAACCAAGTTTTGAGAATGTTGATTTTGATGATCTTGGAGATGCAGACTTAGAGTATTTGTATATTGGAGATATGTTTGAAGATTTTGAAACCGGTGAAACTTCTACCTTTGAGCTTGGAGAATCTTCACAAAAGTTTGATAAAGAAGAGTTGTCAGATAGTGTGGAAGAGGAAGAGATTCTTTGTCCTACTCCATTGAGTATTATTGTTGATGATTTAATTCCATTTGTGGAATTATGCAATAATGGAGATTACGAGTTTGATGAATCCGATTCAGAGTTTCCACCTGGGTTTGAACCAGGAGATGATTATGTGAATATTGAAGATTGGGAGGATTCCGAAGATGAGTTACATCCAGAAGGTATTTTTGAGCATCCTAATACTTTTACAGGTTCTTATGATAGTTTTTTGATCAATTCGGATGAAGAACAAGTTCCAGAAAGAACCTTTCCTTGGTGGTTTCCGAAACAACCTGATCAAAAGAAAACGTTCAAAGTTAGAAGATTTTTCAAAATACCTAAACGAGAGTGCGTTGGAAGAATAATTAGTTGGAAATATGATAATGACAATAAAGTTTTTATTGTAAAAAGAACTGATGGACTTCAATATTTTTGCCGATCGTTCAAAGAATTGGGGAGGCTTCCAAAATGTGTGATAAATCATATTGCTCAAATCAACATTTTGAATCATTCTGAAAATGAATTAGTTGATTGGATGGCTGGAGCATTATTTCGGGAATATAAGAAAGGAAAGTATACATGGGTGGAAGAAGTATTTCCAAGAAGAAGGGTGGATAATTTTGATGTAGAGCCAATTTCTAATCAACCAAGAGTGATTACTACTTATCCACGGGTGAAATGTTTGAGGAAAATTCCACTTGAAAAGCTTCCAATTAATTTTTGGAAATTCATCAGTTATTGGAGGTATAATGGAAGCACTGGAGAAGCAGAGATTGGTTGCTACGATAGAGATTACAAGGGAGATATTATGTGGAATCGTGAAACCATCGTATATGTATTTGATCCATTAAGTCTGATAAATCTCTCAACAAATGATTTGGAAGCTCTAAGAGATAATCATATTACATATGACGATGCATTTAATGATGAAGCTATGGCCTTAAAATTTCAACGAGTGGTCGATGTGTGCTGTGCCCAAGGTGTTCATGCTGGATGCAATCTGCCGGGATATAAATGAAGCTCAAGTTTCAAGAAAATCAAGCATTATCCAAGGGGGAGTTTGTTGTGCAAAATGTCTAAGGCTTGATTTTATTTTGTTTGTAATCTGTCTAAGTGTTTGGTATTGCGACAATAGATTAATGCGACAATAGGTATTCCGTGAATAGAGTATTCCGTGTATGTGTATTCCGTGTTTAGCTTATTGACGGAAGAAAAAGTCACTCCGACAATAGCATTGTCGGAGTTGACTAGTCAAGTCATTTAATAGTATTGTCGCATGAGCTTTTGTATCAAGTCTATAAATAGGCTTTTGATAGTTCATTTTAAGCTAAGTCTTTTGTACATTTGTCTCAGAAATTCTCTCTGTGATTTCTGTTAATACAAAAGCAAGTTTGATCAAATACTTCTCGTTCTAATTCATATTTTGATTGATTAGTTTGAATTCCGCACAAGCTAGTTTAGTTCTAATTGCGATTCGGTGATCTACGGCATTACAGTATATTTTGAAAGTCGATGCATAATATTTAAACACTCGATGCATCATATTCAGAGAAAATCGGTGTATCATAGTTTATAATGTTGGTGAACACACTAATAATTTACTTTTATTACATCTTGTTTTGATATTCATCTGCATCGTTATATATAATAGCTGGTACATTACAAATGTGAAAATGATATAAAAAAAAACTAAACATTAAAAATATTTTTAAAAAATGTTAAAAACTAATTATTTTATTTAATTATTAAAAGTGATATTTTTTTCTAAAAAAATGTTAACAATTATTTAATTTTATATATATTTTTCTATAAATGTGTTATAGAAGTTTTTACAAGTAAAAAAAAAATAAAAAAATCAAAGTTTAAAATGTTATTTTAAATTATATTTTTATAAAAATAAAACTTTTTAACAAAAAAATAGAAGAAAGGGAAATAGAAAAAAAATAGAGAAATAAAGAAATAAAGAAATGGAGAGAAATTGATAAAAATGTAGAGAAATGAGAAAAGATATGAAGGAAATGGATAAAAAAAAAGGTGGAGGAATGAGAAGCACACTTGTCAACTCCTCATTCACGTCCAAAGATGTCATGTAATATCCATGTAAATCGTTGGAATTAAATTGAATTAAAAATTTATCCAATAACTAAGCATTGATTGTTTCGGTTAATAAAGAAGATAAAAACAAACTATTACTATGTATAGGAAACTATGCACTTTTCTTTCGGAAAATAAGTAAAAACAACTATCATTCTTTATCGAATGATGATAGACTTAAATAAAATGTATATTATTTTAGAGTAGAGTTCAAATGAGTACATCAATTTTGAGTGAGAATAGGGGAATCAATGTCAACCACTCATTTTCATCAAATACCTATTTCCCCCACATTTTTGAAACTCAAATATCTCAAAAAGGGTAAGTCGAAATATCATGAAAATTGCACCACAAAATTCAGCCTTATATCATCTTCGATTTTCCGTCCCTCAAGGCATACCTTTGATAACTTTTTTTTTGTGAGTTTACAAATTAGTAACACATGTGTTAGTGATTGGTTGTACATTTGACTTGTAGTTAGGGTTTAGGGTTTAAGGTTTAGGATTTAGGGTTAGGGTTTAGTAGAGTTTAGGGTTTAGGTTTTAGTAGGGTTTAGGGTTTTGTATAATTTAAGGTTTAGAGTTTTGTAAAGCGTTTAGGATTTAGGGTTTGGGGTTTAGGGTTTAGGGTTTATGGGTTAGGGTTTAGGGTTTCGGGGATAAACCCCAAACCCTAAACGCAACACTAACACATGTGTTACTAATTTGTAAACCCACCAAAAAATGAAAAAAAAAAAAAGTTGTCAAAAGTATGCTTTGAGGGACGGCAAATCGAAGAGGATAAAATGCTGAATTTTATGGTGCAATTTTAATAATTTTTTGACTTGTCATTTGTGAGATATTTAATTTTTAAAAAGATGGTGAAAATTGGTATTTGATGAAAATGAATGGTTGAGATTGATTCTCATATTCTCACACAAATTCTTATTCTCATTTGAACCCCACCCTATTATTTTAATCATATGATAATACACTTATTCTTTTTCAAAATCGTAATGCAGTCTGTTTCATAGCAGCATGATTATGTTATTATTTTTTGTTCCAATGCATGTATTGCATTTTTTATTTGGTGGCATGCAGAAGAACTCCACGAGGTCACATTTTTTTTTTTTTATTAGAAAGAGGCTGAAGCCAAAGAAGTTTATTAGATCGTATCACTCCTTACAATTGAGGTAATTTGTTATGGAAAAGTTACATCCCAAAAGAAAGAACTGCGAGAATCAAAAGACATTTTTGTAGTAAACTGTAGTTTCATTCATAATATATAACGATTACAATAAACATAACTTTGAGAAACAAAATAAAACAAAAAGAAAGAATAATATAATCGCTAAATAAATAACGAAACAGAGACCTGCGTTGGACGCAGTTCCCTTAAAACACATTCCAGTTTGTTTCCCAGGGTACAATCGTTAAAGTTGTTGTACAACTGGAATGACGCCTTGCCTGAAACTTCACCGAGGGCTTTTGCGATTGATGGTAAACGAGAGGAAACCGTTTGCGATTGATGGTAAACGCGAGGAAACCGTTTGCGATTTTGAATGTATTCGACTGGAGACAAGGGTAACCGACTTGACCACCAAGGAAAAAAATCTCAGGTGAATCATAAACGATTTCGTAAATCGTTTCATATCTAGAAAATATTTTTAATAAACGGAACCAATTTGTTCCATATATAATAAAAATTTTGGAAGCTTCTGACAAAGAATACGTGCGGGTGCAAAAACCTGCCTGCGCAAGCTCGAGAATTTCAGAGCTGCAATCGAGTTTGCAGGTCGCGCGGGCGCAAATTGGACCATGAACCCAGACCCATTTCGGCCAAGGATTTGCACCCCCCTGCGCTGTGACACCCTACAATTTAGGTCAAGTTTTGTATCTATACTAAACCATTATTACTTGTATTTAGTTTGAAATAGGACTGAATACTTGTAACCTTTTGTATTTATATATATACACGTAGGTAAATGATCGTAATTACGCAAAACAATCGGATGAATTCCGACATATACGGACGTTGGTGAAACTTTTTCATAAATAGCATAAACCTATTTTGTAATAAAATAGTAGTTATTTACTTTATATTATTATGTTATAATAATATACGAAACGTTATACGTTTTAATAAACGTAACGAACGCAAAGTAAACGCGCAAATCGAACCCGACAATCAAACGAAACCGAACGAACATTTTGAAAACATAAAATAAAGTATTCGAAAATAATACTTTAATTTAAATTAACGTGTATTTAACGATAACAAAACGTATCACTTAAACGTTTATACGTTTAAACGAATAACACAATAATTAGTAAACGACACAACACGTAACGTAAATTGGGGAACAATGTTTAAACACACCCACACCCCATGGGGCCCACTAAAAATCTACCTAAGACAACCCACCCATGCCTCATTCTATTTTATCTCATCAAACACACCACCCCTTTTCCTTGTTTCATACACTTACAACAAACACTCCACCCTTTTATCAAATCTCTCTCCCTCTCTCTCTTTGCTGCTGTCCAGCAGCCACCACAAGACCTGTGACACTCCTCCAAATTAGGTATATAATTATACTTAATTACATGCATTCTTACGCTAATTCCCTGCAACAATTACAACTAAACCTATGATGTGAGATAAGTCTAGCGAGCCCAAAACTTTTGAACATAAAGTATTATGAAAATTTATAATTATTTATAATTATAAATTAAACAATATGAAATAACATCGGAAGGAATCTGAATGAACAAACACAACCGTTGGTGATACAAAAGTTCTGAATAAACTCGAAAATATTTCTAAATATTTTTAATTGAAAATATTATGGAAACTAGTTGGAACAAAAATGAAACGAAAACAATTATATGTTTGTTTAAAACGTATTGCGCGCGAACAGAAACAAATACAAAAAGTACCCAAAGGTCAAAAATAATAAAAGTATTATTTTTCCCCTTCATATTAAAGTATTTGGAGAAATAGCTCAAAATATATTTGCAAATATTAAATGCAAATTTGCACATAATTGAACCCGTACACGAAATTTACAGGTTAAACACCTAACTTATTCATCAAAATATCTAGAGACAAACATGACAAAGCCATATCTCTGACTTTAACTTGTGAACCGACTCCCATATTCAAACCACCACCTTACTCATTTTACTTTCACAATTATTGAACACAAATACACACACTCAACTACAAACTCCCTAAATTATTACTCTCCCTCTCGGCTCAATACCAACGGCAACAATATCATCATCATAAAAATCACTATATTAATATTCTTGAAGATCTAGTGAAAAGGGTAGAACAAGGAAACAAACAACTAGCTTCAAGCATCATCATCATCCGAGCCTTTCATCATCTTTGTAAGGAACCACTTTTACTCACTAAACTTTCGTGTATTATGCTTAATAACATGTTATATATTCATATCTTGAAAGATCATGTATGAAAATTTAACAAAAACTAAGAAAAACAGAAAGTTATTGTGATGATAATTTTGGACAGATTTTAACATCTCGGTAGAAAATTTTTATAAAATCGTACGAGTATCAAAAACACATGAGATCACTTGTAAAATCTTCGTATTTATGTTAGGAACAACTTTCATGAAGAATGTTGTGCTTGAAAATGCCCAGATTCTGATCTAGCAACCGATTCGTAAAATTTAGTTAAGAAAAATGAGTTTCTGGACAGGCCAGATCACGATTTTTTTAAAAATATTGTGGATGTCTAAAAATCATGAAAACAATACTGGAAGTAGGTGATATATGTGGGAACATCTTGTAAAAATTTTGGATTTGTTCGATAACTTTTGTCCCCCGAAAACAGGCTCGAAAGTAGATCGAAAAACGTTAAAAATCTGTCAAATGAACTAGCAGTAATAACGAGTTATCAAGGGCAGTAATAACGAGTTATCAAGGACAGTAATAACGAGTTATCAAGGGCAGTAATAATGAGTTATCAAAGGTTGTAATAACGAGTTATCAAGGGCGGCAATAACTGATGTCGTGACTTACAAAGGCAGTAATAACTGTTGTCGTAACTTACTAAGGCAATAATAACTAATGTCACCATCCACAAAATCATGAAAATACAAATCTCACTAATTTTCAAACACTTACAATGACTAAACTGTGACACCCGTCAATTTAGGACTAGAATTTAGTGCCTAATCAAGTTTTAATACATGTAATTAGTTATGTGTTAGGCTAATTAATGTATCAATTATTATATATATTGTTGAATATATATCTACACAATTTTGCGGTTTGTTTAAATCGTACGAGTTTCAAATCGAATGAATTTCGATACAATGAATACGGACGTTGGTGAACAATTTAACTAAATAACATAACGTTATTTAATGGAACTATTATATCTCAAGAATATTATTTTGTAATATTTCAGTTTAAAAAGTATCGTATAAATAACAATTTACTTAGTTAAATAATAAACACGCGCGACAAAACAAAACGAGTTTAAGTTACAATTTATAACTACAACCTAAAGTACTTTAATAAAAATACTTCAACCAAATCATCGGGAATTTATTCGTATTTTAAAACGTATATTAAAACATATAAAATAAATATTTAACGTTTAAACGGTCGGGAAAACGAACACCGCACGGAGCGCGATTGCACGGAGTTAAAAAGTGAAGACCCACACTCGGTGGGCCCCCACCGAAATCAGCCACCAAGAGGGGGGTCATCACCTCCCCCTCACTTCACTTTTATCTTTCCATCTCTCTCTCTCTATCTAATTCTCTCTCAAAACTCCACCACCACACCACCACACTAAACCGCTAAATAACACCACCAAACACGCTCGAATCATAAAAATAATTACGGAAAAGGAACCACCTCAACGCGATCTACATTTTCATCTTTTCGGATTTTCAATCCGACACCGCGTAAGTTTCCGACAAATTCTCGAAATCTCTCGTTTTAACTTGTTTTTACATGTTTATGAGTTATATAACATGTATATGTCCAAATATATGAAGAAAACACGATTTCATAGCCTAAAAATGAGTTTGATTTGGGTTTTGGGGTGGAAAATCGCGAACAGCCGATGTTTCTGGGCTGGTGTTCATCTTTGCGACACAAGCATTGTGTCGCATGTTATGTCGCATAAAATCCTTATGTCGTATTTTGTGTCGTATGAAACCCTTCGTGTCGTACCGTATGCGACACAATATTGTGTCGTATTTTATGTCGCATCTTATGTCGTATTTCCATGCGACACAACCCTTATGTCGCTGTTAAATCAGCATCTCGAATCTATGCGACACAACCCTTGTGTCGTATAGATATTGTGTCGCACTTTTATTCGACACAACCCTTGTGTCGCATGACGTGTCCTTGTGTCGTATATAGTGTCGCAAAACACAGCAGGTTTTCAAACTAAATTTTCACTAAGTGTCGAACCTATATAACCTCAAACACTTATATGATACGACTTATAAAACACATTGGAACACACTTTTAAGTGCAAAACACCAATAACAAGATGATAATACTTAAAGTTTATTATTTCAAATCCATCACCAACGGGCCGTACGTGTTTTCAAAACATATTTCAAAATCAAACAAGTCGTTGTAACTTGTATCAATTCAATCAAACAAGTCGTAGTAACTTGTAACAATACAATCAACCAGATCGTAGTAATTTGGACATATATAGTTGTATAACAACTACAAGGGTAGTCTTTCGAGATACCGATACAATTAATAACAATCAAGTGTCGTGAACACATTCAGGTTTCAAGTCTTCGGACATCAATTCATAGCTATTTACTTCAAGTTTATTAAATTAAACACTTCAAGACTCAGGTGAGTTTCATGGCCCCATTTTCACTATTTTACAACTAGGGGTGTGATATTACTACTCTATTTTGTTTTACAATTAGAACGCAAGTACCAACCTTCAAATACTACATGAGTTTCAAGCTAATTAATTTAAAGTCCTCTATAGCATAGTCTCTAATATTTTAGCGTGAATGTTAGTATATGATATCATATGGAATTGACAATCCTCATCCGGGTTAGCACGCACTAACCGGTCAAAAGGATGTATTAGCATTTGGGAAGACGAGTGTGGATTAGACACTCGTAGGAGGCAAACCAGTTAGGTTTCCTTAATTGGACCTAGCGCTCAAGTTAAGCTCAGACTATGTGCTCATGGATTGTATAACTTTTATCTTGCTTAATTGCATTTTAAATTCAATATAAATCTTGCGGTTCTTACAACTATACATTGACATACAAACCTGTGAGCTCACCAGCGTTTTCGCTGACCCATTTTAGTATTTATCACAGGTACCCAGCAGTAGGTTGGCTGCACTAGCAGGGACTTTTAGCTCGAGTCATCATACATACAACTAGAGATTTGATTGCATTATTATATTTTGTAAAAGTAACTATGCTATGTAATCTCTCAATTTCAGGAACCGAGCTAATGTAACATTATTTTTGATGTAAACGTTTACTTTATTAATACAAGTTTAAAACGACGCATATAGTGGTCGTTCATTATATATCTTATGTGCTTTGTATATTGATTAGTGACACCCAAATCGAGCTTCCGCAAATCATTAAATTTGGGGGTGTCACAGATTGGTATCAGAGCCTACGGTTATAGTGAACTAGGTTGCATTTAGTGGGCCTAGACTATGACCGTTAGGCAGTATTTCCTCATTAGGCATGACTGGTTCAGAAATTACAGCATACGACTTTAATTTAACATAGCCTGATCAACTATGTACAATTAAAGAAAGATGATGTAAGGTCTGAAACGATCATGTTGAACAGGAATACACTAGTTGACTCTGACCTCGAGAGAACCGGGACTCAAACAAGTCTGTGCTAGACACCCAATAGGCTATTATGTGATGCTAAGTATACATAGATAGGCCTCGTTACAATCTTAGGCTATATTATATAAGTTATGATATGGATATATGCCTCATTCTTCCTAACGCTTTGTCTCAGAATGGCAAACACACCACCAAATTCGTCACGTTCTTACCCACATGAATCACGAAACTCAAGGGTAGCTAGGAGGGACACCAGGTTGCCTCGAGCTAGCCCGTACCCCACTCACTTCACTCTACCGGACTTAGCTGCTAGAGTACACCATCACGACCAACAAATCCACGAGATGGATATTGAGCTGCAAGAGACCCGTGAGCTCTGGAGACTTACAGCAATGGAACGAATCGAGCAAGTCTCCGAAGACCACGATCACACTGTTAACAACATGAACACTCTTCAAAATCAAGTGGAAAGAACAGTCGAAACCATGGAGGTTGTCCACAACCAAGTGATTGGCAACCGAAATGAAATCTCTGTATTACAATCGATGCTGCGCTAGTGCGAGACACGTCTGAGGGAAACCGAGGACGCTCTCCGAACGGCCAACCGGCTTGCAGAGTCTGTGGACCATCTCAATGCACTGCTGCCGCAACTCAATCTACGCCGAAATTAGCTTAGATTGAATCTGTACTCTTTTATGCTTTGTAGGGTTTATGTAATTCAACCGGATGTAACAATTCCCGGCGCTTTTGTAAAACATCTAAGTCTGTAACTTTTGAAACTTGTGACTCAAAATCGTCTGTAATCATTTGGCTTCGAAATATCAATTGACGATTTCTATTAATTATCTCACGTTATTGATTTTTACCTTGAGATGTTGTATATTACCATTTTATATATGTACATATGTGGCGATATATCATGAATGTTGGACTAGTATCTCACTTCCTTTCCTTGTTCTTTCTTACTCAGCATCATGCCTCCTCGCCGACAAATCACCCTTAGTGAAGCTGAGATCGCGGGGCTGATTGCCCGCAGTGTGACCCAAGCCTTGGCTGCCCGAACACCACCACCCAGTAGCGAGGACACAGCCAACAATGCTCCACCACCCAGACCCTGCTCCTATAAGGACTTTCTGAGCTGCAAACCACTATACTTCAAGGGCACGGAAGGTGCTATTGGTTTGAGCCGATGGATAGAACGCATAGAATCTGTTTTCAGCCTCTGCAACTGCACCGAGGAAAACAAAGTAAAGTTCGCCGCCTACACTTTCCAGGAAGGCGCTCTCACATGGTGGGACGCCCATGCAAACTCTCTGGGTCTTGAGATAGCTAATCAGCTACCTTGGGCTGAGTTGAAGGACAAACCGAGGGAGAAGTATTGTCCCGAGGAAGAGATACACCGATTAGAAGAGGAGTTCTGGCAACTAGCTGTGCAGGGGACCGATATTGAGGGATACACCATCAAGTTCCAGCAATACGCGTCCCTGTGCCCTAGTCTGGTGGAACCAGAGAAAAAGGGGGTTAAGAAATACATCCGCGGCCTTCCCGAGAGCATCCAGGGAAGTGTCGCCTCATCACAACCAACCACCACCGAAAGTGCTATCGGGCTAGCACACGAGCTCATGGCACTGGTGGTCAGCCGCGAGAAATCCAACAACAACACACGTAAATCCACCGAATCCCACAGCAGCCACCAAAACAAAAGGTCCAACGTCATCCAAGCTTACAACACCAACACCGAACCCAAACGCACCTACACTGGGGACAGACCATATTGTTCCAAGTGTAACTACCACCATCATGGCCCCTGAAAATCTCCTTGCAACAACTGCAGGAAGTACGGGCATTCATCCAAAGACTGCCAAGCCCCTAAATCACAAAACAACAACCAACAACCCAAAACCTGTTATGGATGCGGGGAGACGGGACATTTCAGGGATGCATGTCCCAAACGGAAGAACAACAACAACAACGTCAAAGGAAAAGCCTTCGTGCTCAAATCTGGGGACGCCCGTCAAGACCCGAATGTGGTCACGGGTATGTTCCTCCTCAACAATTTAACTGCTTCAATTCTGTTTGATACTGGCACTGATAGGAGTTTTATTTCTGATGAGTTTTGCCCACTACTTGACATCACCCCAGTTGCCTTAGATGTTAAGTACACTGTAGAGCTTGCAAACGGTAAACTTATGGAAACCAAGAGTGTGATCCCTAATTTCACTTTAAATCTAGCCGATGAAATTTTCCCAATAGATCTCATGCCTGTTAAGATAGGAAGTTTCGATGTCATTGTTGGAATGGACTGGTTGTCTAAGCATCGGGCTGAAATTATCTGTGGTGACAAAGTTATTCGTATACCTCTCGCCACCGGTGGAACTTTAATCATACAGAGGGAGACCGGTGGGACGAGACTCAATATCATGTCTTGCTTGAAAACCCGCAAATTTCTGAAAAAGGGCTATCCCGCAATCCTCGCACACATCATGGAGAAAAAGTCGGAGGAGAAGCGACTTGAGGATGTGCCAATTGTCCGAGACTTTCCTGAAGTCTTTCCTGAAGAACTGCCTGGTCTACCACCACCAAGACAGGTTGAGTTCTCAATTGATCTCGTACCGGGTGCTGCGCCGGTGGCACGAGCACCATATCGTTTAGCTCCATCCGAACTTCAGGAGTTGTCTGCCCAACTACAGGAACTTCTGGAAAGAGGATTCATTAGGCCGAGTTCTTCACCCTGGGGAGCTCCGGTCCTATTTGTCAAAAAGAAAGACGGCACTTTCCGAATGTGTATCGACTATCGAGAGTTGAACAAGTTGACCGTCAAGAACCGATACCCATTACCTCGAATCGATGATTTGTTCGACCAACTTCAAGGATCGAGTTGTTATTCAAAGATTGATCTCCGATCCGGTTATCATCAATTGCGTGTTCGCGATGCCGACATTCCAAAACCCGCTTTCCGAACCCGCTATGGGCATTACGAATTCCAAGTGATGCCATTCGGCCTAACCAACGCACCGGCTGTATTCATGGACCTTATGAATCGGGTGTGCAAACCTTATCTCGACAAGTTTGTCATTGTCTTCATCGATGACATTCTTATATACTCACGAAACGAACAAGAACACGCGCAACATCTCAAAACCATCCTAGAGCTACTTAAACACGAGGAGCTCTATGCCAAATTCTCTAAGTGTGAGTTCTGGATTCAAACAGTTCAATTCCTTGGTCACGTGATCGACAGTCAGGGGATTCACGTTGACCCATCAAAAATTGAAGCTATCAAGGGCTGGCAAGCACCCACCACTCCGACCGAAGTACGCCAATTTTTGGGTCTTGCCGGGTACTACTGACGATTCATTGAAAATTTCTCCAAGATAGCCTTACCACTCACGACTCTGACCCAGAAAGACAAAAAGTTTGACTGGACTGATAAACAAGAGTCGGCATTCCGACTGTTAAAGCAAAAGCTTTGCAGTGCTCCTATTCTATCATTACCCGAAGGCACCGATGACTTCGTGGTATACTGCGATGCTTCTCATCAAGGTCTCGGTTGTGTGCTTATGCAACGAGACAAAGTCATAGCTTATGCTTCAAGACAGCTCAAGATTCATGTAAAGAATTACACCACTCATGACCTCAAGTTAGGAGCCATCATTTTTGCACTAAAAATTTGGAGACATTACCTCTATGGCACTAGATGCACCATCTTTACAGACCACAAAAGTCTCCAACACATATTCGATCAGAAGGATCTCAACATGAGGCAACGTCGATGGGTCGAGTTACTTACTGATTACGACTACGAACTCAAATATCATCCAGGCAAAGCAAATGTTGTTGCTGATGCCCTCAGTCGAAAAGAGCGAGTGAAACCACTTCGGGTTCAAGCCCTCAGTATGACCATTCACAACAATTTAAACATTCAAATTCTCACTGCTCAACTCGAAGCCTTGAAACACGAAAACGTCAAAGATGAAGCCTTGCGGGGCATGGATAAACAATTCGAAGTCAAACCTAACGGGATTAGGTATTTCTCAAACCGAATATGGTTGCCTAAATTCGGGAACCTACGAGACTTGGTGATGGATGAAGCTCACAAGTCCAAATATTCTATCCATCCGGGATCCGATAAAATGTACCACGGTATCAAGGACTTCTACTGGTGGCCGAACATGAAAGCAGAAATCGCCACCTATGTCAGCAAGTGCCTTACTTGCTCCAAGGTCAAAATCGAATATCAAAAACCCTCTGGTTTACTTCAACAACCCAGTCTTCCTGAATGGAAATGGGAACAAATAGCCATGGACTTCATAACCAAACTACCCAAGTCCTCGAGCGGTTGCGATACTATTTGGGTGATCGTGGATCGTCTCACAAAGTCTGCTCACTTCCTGGCGATTAAAGAATCCGACAAAATGGAACGCCTCACCGGTATTTATCTGAAGGAAATCGTGACCAAACACGGTGTTCCAATCTCAATTATCTTCGATAGAGATAGTCGTTTCACTTCGCAATTTTGGCAATCACTTCAAAAATCCCTGGGTACTCGAATTGATATGAGTACCGCATATCATCCTCAAACAGACGGCCAAAGTGAACGAATAATTCAAACACTAGAAGACATGCTACGGGCCTGCGTAGTAGACTTCGGTGTAAACTGGGAAAAACACCTACCATTGTGCGAGTTCTCGTACAACAACAGTTATCATACCAGCATTAAGGCTGCACCTTTCGAGGCACTGTACGGTCGTAAGTGCCGGTCACCTATCTGTTGGACCGAAGTTGGGGATAGCCAACTCAAGGTCCAGAAATCATTCACGAGACGACCGAGAGAATCGTCGAAATTCAAAACAAGCTCAAGGCCGCGCATGATCGTCAGAAAAGTTATGCTGACGTGAGACGCAAACCACTCGACTTCCAAGTTGGGGATCGAGTACTACTCAAAGTATCGCCTTGGAAAGGCGTAATCCGATTTGGCAAACGAGGGAAGTTAAATCCCAGATACATTGGACCATTCGAGATCCTCGAGAGGATTGGTCCAGTGGCATATCGATTGCAGCTGCCATCCGAACTCAGCAACGTGCATCCCACTTTTCATGTTTCAAACCTGAAGAAATGTCTGTCTGATGAGACACTTATCATTCCACTCGATGAAATTCGAGTTGACGAGAAACTTCACTTTGTTGAGGAACCCGCTGAAATCATGGACCGTGAGGTCAAACAACTTAAACAAAGTCGTATTTCCATCGTCAAAGTAAGGTGGAATTCGCGGCACGGTCCGGAATTCACCTGGGAACGGGAAGACCAAATGCGACTCAAGTATCCTCAACTCTTCACTGCCTCAACATCAAACACGACTTCAACATAAATTTCGGGACGAAATTCTTCTAACAGGGGGAGAATGTGACACCCGTCAATTTAGGACTAGAATTTAGTGCCTAATCAAGTTTTAATACATGTAATTAGTTCTGTGTTAGGCTAATTAATGTATCAATTATTATATATATTGTTGAATATATATCTACACAATTTTGCGGTTTGTTTAAATCGTACGAGTTTCAAATCGAATGAATTTCGATACAATGAATACGGACGTTGGTGAACAATTTAACTAAATAACATAACGTTATTTAATGGAACTATTATATCTCAAGAATATTATTTTGTAATATTTCAGTTTAAACAGTATCGTATAAATAACAATTTACTTAGTTAAATTATAAACACGCGCGACAAAACAAAACGAGTTTAAGTTACAATTTATAACTACAACCTACAGTACTTTAATAAAAATACTTCAACCAAATCATCGGGAATTTATTCGTATTTTAAAACGTATATTAAAACATATAAAATAAATATTTAACGTTTAAACGATCGGGAAAACGAACACCGCACGGAGCGCGATTGCACGGAGTTAAAAAGTGGAGACCCACACTCGGTGGACCCCCATCGAAATCAGCCACCAAGAGGGGGGTCATCACCTCCCCCTCACTTCACTTTTATCTTTCCATCTCTCTCTCTCTATCTAATTCTCTCTCAAAACTCCACCACCACACCACCACACTAAACCGCCAAATAACACCACCAAACACGCTCGAATCATAAAAATAATTACGGAAAAGGAACCACCTCAACGCGATCTACATTTTCATCTTTTCGGATTTTCAATCTGACACCGCGTAAGTTTCCGACAAATTCTCGAAATCTCTCGTTTTAACTTGTTTTTACATGTTTATGAGTTATATAACATGTATATGTCCAAATATAAGAAGAAAACACGATTTCATAGCCTAAAAATGAGTTTGATTTGGGTTTTGGGGTGGAAAATCGCGAACAGCCGATGTTTCTGGGCTGGTGTTCATCTTTGCGACACAAGCATTGTGTCGCATGTTATGTCGCATAAAATCCTTATGTCGTATTTTGTGTCGTATGAAACCCTTCGTGTCGTACCGTATGCGACACAATATTGTGTCGTATTTTATGTCGCATCTTATGTCGTATTTTCATGCGACACAACCCTTATGTCGCTGTTAAATCAGCATCTCGAATCTATGCGACACAACCCTTGTGTCGTATAGATATTGTGTCGCACTTTTATGCGACACAACCCTTGTGTCGCATGACGTGTCATTGTGTCGTATATAGTGTCGCAAAACACAGCAGGTTTTCAAACTAAATTTTCACTAAGTGTCGAACCTATATAACCTCAAACACTTATATGATACGACTTATAAAACACATTGGAACACACTTTTAAGTGCAAAACACCAATAACAAGATGATAATACTTAAAGTTTATTATTTCAAATCCATCACCAACGGGCCGTACGTGTTTTCAAAACATATTTCAAAATCAAACAAGTCGTTGTAACTTGTATCAATTCAATCAAACAAGTCGTAGTAACTTGTAACAATACAATCAACCAGATCGTAGTAATTTGGACATATATAGTTGTATAACAACTACAAGGGTAGTCTTTCGAGATACCGATACAATTAATAACAATCAAGTGTCATGAACACATTCAGGTTTCAAGTCTTCGGACATCAATTCATAGCTATTTACTTCAAGTTTATTAAATTAAACACTTCAAGACTCAGGTGAGTTTCATGGCCCCATTTTCACTATTTTACAACTAGGGGTGTGATATTACTACTCTATTTTGTTTTACAAGTAGAACGCAAGTACCAACCTTCAAATACTACATGAGTTTCAAGCTAATCAATTTAAAGTCCTCTATAGCATAGTCTCTAATATTTTAGCGTGAATGTTAGTATATGATATCATATGGGATTGACAATCCTCATCCGGGTTAGCACGCACTAACCGGTCAAACGGATGTATTAGCATTTGGGAAGACGAGTGTGGATTAGACACTCGTAGGAGGCAAACCAGTTAGGTTTCCTTATGTGACACCCGTCAATTTAGGACTATAATTTAGTGCCTAATCAAGTTTTAATACATGTAATTAGTTCTGTGTTAGGCTAATTAATGTATCAATTATTATATATATTGTTGAATATATATCTACACAATTATGCGGTTTGTTTAAATCGTACGAGTTTCAAGTGGAATGAATTTCGATACAATGAATACGGACGTTGGTGAACAATTTAACTAAATAACATAACGTTATTTAATGGAACTATTATATCTCAAGAATATTATTTTGTAATATTTCAGTTTAAAAAGTATCGTATAAATAACAATTTACTTAGTTAAATTATAAACACGCGCGACAAAACAAAACGAGTTTAAGTTACAATTTATAACTACAACCTACAGTACTTTAATAAAAATACTTCAACCAAATCATCGGGAATTTATTCGTATTTTAAAACGTATATTAAAACATATAAAATAAATATTTAACGTTTAAACGATCGGGAAAACGAACACCGCACGGAGCGCGATTGCACGGAGTTAAAAAGTGGAGACCCACACTCGGTGGACCCCCATCGAAATCAGCCACCAAGAGGGGGGTCATCACCTCCCCCTCACTTCACTTTTATCTTTCCATCTCTCTCTCTCTATCTAATTCTCTCTCAAAACTCCACCACCACACCACCACACTAAACCGCCAAATAACACCACCAAACACGCTCGAATCATAAAAATAATTACGGAAAAGGAACCACCTCAACGCGATCTACATTTTCATCTTTTCGGATTTTCAATCTGACACCGCGTAAGTTTCCGACAAATTCTCGAAATCTCTCGTTTTAACTTGTTTTTACATGTTTATGAGTTATATAACATGTATATGTCCAAATATAAGAAGAAAACACGATTTCATAGCCTAAAAATGAGTTTGATTTGGGTTTTGGGGTGGAAAATCGCGAACAGCCGATGTTTCTGGGCTGGTGTTCATCTTTGCGACACAAGCATTGTGTCGCATGTTATGTCGCATAAAATCCTTATGTCGTATTTTGTGTCGTATGAAACCCTTCGTGTCGTACCGTATGCGACACAATATTGTGTCGTATTTTATGTCGCATCTTATGTCGTATTTTCATGCGACACAACCCTTATGTCGCTGTTAAATCAGCATCTCGAATCTATGCGACACAACCCTTGTGTCGTATAGATATTGTGTCGCACTTTTATGCGACACAACCCTTGTGTCGCATGACGTGTCATTGTGTCGTATATAGTGTCGCAAAACACAGCAGGTTTTCAAACTAAATTTTCACTAAGTGTCGAACCTATATAACCTCAAACACTTATATGATACGACTTATAAAACACATTGGAACACACTTTTAAGTGCAAAACACCAATAACAAGATGATAATACTTAAAGTTTATTATTTCAAATCCATCACCAACGGGCCGTACGTGTTTTCAAAACATATTTCAAAATCAAACAAGTCGTTGTAACTTGTATCAATTCAATCAAACAAGTCGTAGTAACTTGTAACAATACAATCAACCAGATCGTAGTAATTTGGACATATATAGTTGTATAACAACTACAAGGGTAGTCTTTCGAGATACCGATACAATTAATAACAATCAAGTGTCATGAACACATTCAGGTTTCAAGTCTTCGGACATCAATTCATAGCTATTTACTTCAAGTTTATTAAATTAAACACTTCAAGACTCAGGTGAGTTTCATGGCCCCATTTTCACTATTTTACAACTAGGGGTGTGATATTACTACTCTATTTTGTTTTACAAGTAGAACGCAAGTACCAACCTTCAAATACTACATGAGTTTCAAGCTAATCAATTTAAAGTCCTCTATAGCATAGTCTCTAATATTTTAGCGTGAATGTTAGTATATGATATCATATGGGATTGACAATCCTCATCCGGGTTAGCACGCACTAACCGGTCAAACGGATGTATTAGCATTTGGGAAGACGAGTGTGGATTAGACACTCGTAGGAGGCAAACCAGTTAGGTTTCCTTATGTGACACCCGTCAATTTAGGACTATAATTTAGTGCCTAATCAAGTTTTAATACATGTAATTAGTTCTGTGTTAGGCTAATTAATGTATCAATTATTATATATATTGTTGAATATATATCTACACAATTATGCGGTTTGTTTAAATCGTACGAGTTTCAAGTGGAATGAATTTCGATACGATAATACGGACGTTGGTGAACAATTTAACTAAATAACATAACGTTATTTAATGGAACTATTATATCTCAAGAATATTATTTTGTAATATTTCATTTTAAACCGTATCGTATAAATAACAATTTACTTAGTTAAATTATAAACACGCGCGACAAAATAAAACGAGTTTAAGTTATAATTTATAACTACAACCTAAAGTACTTTAATAAAACGTATATCTAAAAGTAACTAATATTAACTAAATTTTTAAATAACCGGGAAAACGAACACCGCACGGAGTGCTTTGCGTGGACTGAAAGTGGAGGAACCCCACCAAAATCACCTCCTCCCCTTTCTCTTTCTCATTTCTTTTTCCATCTTTCTCTTTCTTCTTTTCTTTCTCTCAAAAATCACAAACCACCACCAACTTACAAATCCTCAAAATAAGAACATGAAACGACCTCGGATCATCAAAATAATTACGGAAAAGGAACCACCTCGACGCGATCTACATTTCTATCTTTTCGGATTCTCAATCCGACGCCGCGTAAGTTTCCGACAAATTCCCGAAACCTCTCGTTTTAACTTGTTTTTACATGTATATGAGTTATATAATATGTATATGTCCAAATATATTAAGAAAACACGATTTTATAGCTTAAAACGGGTTTGAATTGGGTTTTTGGCCGGAAAAATCTTGACAGCCGGACTTTCTGGGCTGGTGTTCTTCAATGCGACACAAGCCTTGTGTCGCATACTATGTCGTATTTTGACCGTTGTGTCGCATCTTGTGTCGTACCAAACCTGTAGTGTCGTAACTCATGCGACACAATATTGTGTCGTACTCTGTGTCGCAAACTATGTCGTATTCTATACGACACAACCACTATGTCGCTATTGATTTAGCATTCCGAACCTATGCGACACAACCCTTGTGTCGTATAGGTATTATGTCGCATCTATTGTTGGTGCATTTTGTGTGTCAGTCAGTTGGTCAAACGTTTGTACTTATCAAAGTCAATAGTCATAGTATGTGACGTGTTTAGTGTGTATATTTTAGTGTGTCAACGAAATGTAATTATATAGAATATACATGGCGACGACATGGGCTATGTCGCATTGGGTTGGGCCTGCGACGTTGGGCCTAACGTCGCAGGGACCATTATCGTTGATATAAATAGTGAGTTACAAGGTCAGAATTAGGGTTGAGCGAAATAGAGAGTGAGAGCCGTTTTTGTGGTCAGAGAGGCAGAGAAAAACGTTTTTGTGGTTTGTGTTTGTAAAGCTTTATACTCAATTGTTAATATATACAAAAGCTTATAGAAATCGTGTTTGATTCGTTTAACGTTTATTATTCAATTGTTTGGATTCTGCACTTGCAATTGATTAAACGATCCGATCAGATCTTACGTGTTTGGGACTATCAACTGGTATCAGAGCCATAGAATCAAGGATTCGTTGGTTTCGGATCTTTATTTTAGATGTTTTCGTTTGATTCGTGAAGGTATTAATTGTTATTAATCGTTTCTGAGTTGATTTGGTTGATTATATCGATTTCTAGAAGTGTTTTTGGGTTAGTTCGACGTTTAGATTTCGAAATTTCGTTAGGGTTTCGAAAATTTTCGATTTTTGGGGTTTTGGCCACTGCAGTCACGTTTTGCGACGTTAGCTGCGACGTCGCTAAGTTCTGGGACGTTACTAGCGACGTTAATTGCGACGTTGTGTGCGACGTCTCACTTTTGACCTTAATTGGTCACTGCGACCTTAGCCGCGACGTCAGGTGCGACGTCGCTTGATTTTGCGACATCACCTGCGACGTCGCTTGCGACGTTATTGATTTTGACCTTAAGTGGTCTTGCGACGTAGTTAGCGACGTCGTTATTTTGACCTTAAGTGGTCCTTGCGACATTGCGTGCGACGTCGCTAGCTTCTGCGACGTTGAGTGCGACATCACCTCCTGCTAGTTTTTTGGCGGGAAACTCCGAAAAATTTTTGCGTTTTCAAATTTTTTTCTATAGGCTTAAAAGTGTTTGATTTTAGCCTGGAAAAAGTTTCATTTTACCCGGCCAGTTTTTGACGTTTTCGGAGGAAATTTTGGCGGGAAAAACGCAAAAAATTTTGTAATTTCAAATTTTGTTTTTAAGCTTAAAATAGCTTAATTTTAGTGTCGGAAAAGTTTCGCTACACTCTGTCGGTTTTCGAAATTTTCGAATTCAATTTTGGAGGGAAAATTCGGATATGGCTTTTGGTGCGAAAATGCCTCCTTCTACATCTTTGTTCTATAGTGATTTTGCGAGTTGGAAGATTAAGTTATGCAATTTCATTGAATACAAAGATCCAAATCTGTGGAATTGGTTTAACACCATTGATCGATATGAGCAACCAAGACTCGATGGGGTGCTTAAGTCAAGAGCACAAATGTCAGTCAAGGAACGAGCAGAGTTTGATAAAGACAATAGAGCGTATGAGATGATTACCAAGTGCTTGCAGAATTTTCTTTCAAAGAAAGCTAGTACTCTACAGCTTACTGAAGAAGACTTTGAACAGATTAATTCAGATGATCTCGAGCAGATGGACATCAAATGGAGCATGGCTATGATAACCCAAAGAACTAAGAAATTTCTTCAGAGAACGGGCAAAAAGGACCTGGATGACGATGGTGATACATGTCTTGGTTTTAATAAAAGCAAAGTGAAATGCAAGAACTGTCAGATTCATGGGCACTTTGCTAAGGAGTGTGAGAAAGAAAAAAATCCTTCATCTGGATTCACTACTCCTACAGCTCCAACGACTCCAGAGAAGAACACAACATCACAGGCTATGACGGTGTATTCTCAGGGAATGTTTGATTTTAGTGCACTTCAAGGAAAGGTTCAACACAGTGCGCTTTTGGCAAAAATACATGAGGTACATGATGCACCTGAGGTACCCATAAACTGTGTTTCCTGTTTAACATTGACTGAATCTCTTGAGAATTATCAATATGACAATTTAGAGTTGCGAGAAAAAGTTGTCAAACTTACTGAATCAAACAATTTTCTTAAAGCTAATGAGAAACTTTATGATAAGAAAATTGAGGCATAAAAGTTAGACACACAAACTTATAAAGCAAAAGTCTTTAGTCAACAAGATGCAATTAATAGTTATCTTGCTGAAATTGAATTGTTGAATAAAGAGCTTTTTGATTTAAAAAGTGAGTACGATAACCATAAAAGCAAAATTTTAGGTTCTTCATCCGCAACTTTTGTCTTTAATGAAATCGTTAATAAGCAAGGGACAGGCGGTAAAAAGAAAGCAGGACTTGGTTATAATCAAGTACCACCACCTTCCCACGCCGAATACTGTCCTACGCCTGTTAAGGAAGGTCTTGAAGAGATTCCAGTTGATTATATGAAGCTTTATGGTATTAAAGCTAAAGAAGCTAAGCAAAACAAACAGGCAAAGGAGAAAACCATAAGGCCAGAGTATCCTTTACATAAGTTTGTTAAGTCTGATAGTGCACCTCCAGTTCGTGTTGAGGAGGTCGTTGAGGTAGAAGATATACCAGAAGAGTCTACCATTAAGGTTGAGAAAATAAATGTCAAACCTGAAAATTTCATCATTACAACTGAAAATGATGATTGTTTTAAATGCAAAGACAAAGCTAAAGTTGACAATGAATGCTCAAAAGTTGTAGTTGATAAATCTGAAAAGAATAAACCTTCAAAATCAACTAACTCAACCTCAGGAACATCTACTTCAACATGTCCACCTAAGAGTGCATGTTCAACAAATGTTCCTGGTCATAGACCTTCTGTGTATTGTCCTCCACCAAAACGATTTGAGGGAACTCATTGGAATAAATCTTTTGTGGAGTGTCGTTCTTGTTATCGTTGTGGTCAACAGGGCCATATAATTAGGGATTGTCGGCTATTATCCCTAGATAGGTTTGGTAGAAGGATGCCAAGAACTTCCTCTTTTAGAAATTCTTTTTCAAAATCATTTTCAAGGCGTCGTTCGTATTCGCCTGTATCTAGTTGTGCATCCAACTCTCCAAAACCTATGGCAAGAGTAAACAAAGTTGCGCCTAGTAGACCTCAAGTTCAGCAGCACAACATTGTTGAAAACAAATCATCTGAACCTAAACAGGTTTGGAAACCCAAATCCACAAACAACACATCTATGAAATCAACTGAGTTTTTAAAATATCATAAACTCGTGGATGTGATGATTTTGGATGATTGTGGACAACCCAAGTCTATCAAGGCTTGGGTGTCCCATAAGTACTAACGTTTAATTGTTTGTGGTGGTGCAGTCAGGTTTTAATAGCTAATTTTTTTAGTGACTGCCAGGATGTGGACATTTTTGAAAGATTTTGTCATGGTGGTTATGTGTGATGAGTTGTGATTTGGATGAGTTTATTGAAGTTTCGAGGTGGTAAAAGCGTTAAAAGGATTTGATTTGACTTGATATGTGATTTTGAAACTTTTATTTTAAATTAAATTATTAATGCAACAGCCATTCTTTGTTCTTCTTAGTATCAAAGAAATGCAATGTTGCGAAATTTGTTAAATTAAAAATACAAAAATATGTTTTGTGTTACAGGGGAGTATTTTTGGAATTATAAGAATTTGCTGTTCAGGGGGAGTAATTCTGAATATTAAAAATTCTGATTATTTAATTCAGAAATATGAACAGCAAGATTCTTAATTCTTGAAAAGATGTTGGATTGTGTGTCTGTAAAACAACTTGGGATATGATAGTACATCGGGGAACATGCACAAAATGGAAGTTTTAAGATTTATCTTTGATGTATCAGTAGGTTTATCTAGCATACTTAATACAGTTTTTATGAAAATTATCTTCATCATATGATGTATTGGTAGGCATGATACATACCGGTCTATGGGTTATTAAGAAGTAATTCAAATACGTGTCTATGATCTTGTGGTAAACAACTTGTGATGTACGACACTAAGTCTTAATTCCTTAGCGTAGCTTGACATACTTCTATTTTTGGATCGGATATCTGAGATCATTTGGGGGTTTATGCTGATTGTTTCCTCTGTTGTACGTAAGTACAGACCTGGTCTCAATTCAGCATATTCTCAAAACTAAGCAAATGTGAGTCAATGTACTTGCAAAGTCTTATATTTAAGGTACTGGTCAAGGTCGCCAATTGAATAAATCAAGTTTGGTTTGACTGCGTTTGGTTTTGCTTAAACCTGAATCAAGTGTATGTCGCTCTGTTGTACACAAGTACAGACCTGTCACCGCTGGCTTGATTCTTAAAATTGATTCTCTTATATTCTTTCTAAATTTGGAAACTATGTTCTTGTCTGGGCTAAAGGGGTATGTCTATGGTGGGGACCACGGTGAAATATTCATACTAATAATAAAAGGTTAGCTCGTAGACACGGATGTAACATGTTTAAGTGGAAAAACAATACCAGTAATCGTCTTGAAATAATTTTTATACTAGGTGTATTAAATGTGCTAAGTAAACTTAAAGTGGACAAATATACTGATAATCGAGATAACACTTACTATTTGCTAATAATTGCATGTTGGCCTGATATGATCCCTAAGCAGACCTAAAATAATCCTATCCCCAATTTAATTATTCTTTGTTTTTCATTTATAAAGAAAAATTCAAAAAGATTTTATTTCTATGTTATTTTCTTCAATATCACAAATCTTGTTAAAGTCAAATATTGAAGATGTAAAGGATGTCGGTTATTCTCCAAAGTTTGTGAAGATAATTCTATCGGAGAATCTGCTGATGATTGAGAGATGGTCACATAGTTTGAAGATCTTATTGTATGATAAATTTGTGTCAGTCACATGAATTTGGACATCAAGATTTCTTGGAAGACCATGCTATCTCAAAGGGGGAGTTTCTGATTGTCAAAGACATGAAAGAGTTTGTTGATGAAGACTAATTGAAGACAAATTTGACCAAGCTGCTGACAAGGGGAGTTTGTTGGTGCATTTTGTGTGTCAGTCAGTTGGTCAAACGTTTGTACTTATCAAAGTCAATAGTCTTAGTATGTGACGTGTTTAGTGTGTATATTTTAGTGTGTCAACGAAATGTAATTATATAGAATATACATGGCGACGACATGGGCTATGTCTCATTGGGTTGGGCCTGCGACGTTGGGCCTAACGTCGCAGGGCCCATTATCGTTGATATAAATAGTGAGTTACAAGGTCAGAATTAGGGTTGAGCGAAATAGAGAGTGAGAGCCGTTTTTGTGGTCAGAGAGGCAGAGAAAAACGTTTTTGTGGTTTGTGTTTGTAAAGCTTTATACTCAATTGTTAATATATACAAAAGCTTATAGAAATCGTGTTTGATTCGTTTAACGTTTATTATTCAATTGTTTGGATTCTGCACTTGCAATTGATTAAACGATCCGATCAGATCTTACGTGTTTGGGACTATCATCTATAATGCGACATAACCGTTGTGTCGCAAGACGTGTCCTTGTGTCGCATATAGTGTCGCAAAACACAGCAGATTTGCAATTTAATTCCAAGCTAAGTGTAGACATTGGGAACTTCAAACGATTAAACAAAATAACTTTTAAGGGACATTGAGATATGTTTTTCAAGCATAACCCTTCAAACAAATATAGATATGTCGAGATTATTATTTCAACTAAACCACCAACGGGCCGTACCGTTTTCAAAACACACTTCAAACATCAAACAAGTCGTTGCAACTTGTATCAATTCAATCAAACAAGTCGTAGTAACTTGTAACAAACCAATCAACCAAATCGTAGTAATTTGGACATATATATATAGTTGTATAACAACTACAAAGGTAGTCTTTCGAGATACCGGTACAATTAATAACAATCAAGTGTCGTGAACACATTCAGGTTTCAAGTCCTTGGACACCAATTCACAGCTATTTACTTCAAGTTTATTAAATTAAACACTTAAGGACTCAGGTGAGTTTCATGGCCCCATTTTCACTACTTTACAACTAGGGGTGTGATATTACTGCTCTATTTTGTTTTACAAGTAGAACGCAAGTACCAACTTTCAAATACTACATGAGTTTCAAGCTAATCAATTTAAAGTCCTCTATAGCATAGTCTCTAATATTTTAGCGTGAATGTTAGTATATGATATCATATGGGATTGACAATCCTCATCCGAGTTAGCACGCACTAACCGGTCAAACGGATGTATTAGCATTTGGGAAGACGAGTGTGGATTAGACACTCGTAGGACGCAAATCAGTTAGGTTTCCTTAATTGGACCTAGCGCTCAAGTTAAGCTCATACTATGTGCTCATGGATTGTATAACTTTTATTTTGCTTAAGTGCATTTTAAATTCAATATAAATCTTGCGGTTCTTGCAATTATACATTGACACACAAACCTGTGAGCTCACCAGCGTTTTCGCTGACCCATTTTAGTATTTATCACAGGTACCCAGCAGTAGGTTGGCTGCACAAGCAGGGACTTTTAGCTCGAGTCATCATACTTACAACTAGAGATTTGGTTGCATTATTATATTTTGTAAAAGTAATTATGCTATGTAATCTCTCAATTTCAGGAACCGAGCTAATGTAACATTATTTTTGATGTAAACGTTTACTTTATTATTACAAGTTTAAAACGACGCATATAGTGGTCGTTCATTATATATCTTTTGTGCTTTGTATATTGATTAGTGACACCCAAATCGAGCTTCCGCAAATCATTAAATTTGGGGGTGTCACAGATTGGTATTAGATCCTAAGGTTATAGTGAACTAGGTTGCATTTAGTGGGCCTAGACTATGACCGTTAGGCAGCATTTCCTCATTAGGAATGACTGGTTCAGAAATTACAGCATACGACTTTAATTTAACATAGCCTGATCAAGTATGTACAATTAAAGAAAGATGATGTAAGGTCTGAAACGATCATGTTGAACAGGAATACACTAGTTGACTCTGACCTCGAGAGAACCGGGACTCAAACAAGTCTGTGCTAGACACCCAATAGGCTATTATGTGATGCTAAGTATACATAGATAGGCCTCGTTACAATCTTAGGCTATATTATATAAGTTATTATATGGATATAGGCCTCATTCTTCCTAACGCTTTGTCTCAGAATGGCAAACACACCACCAAGTTCGTCACGTTCTTACCCACATGAAACACGAAACTCAAGGGTAGCTATGAGGGACATCAGGTTGCCTCGAGCTAGCCCATATCCAACTCACCCTACTCTACCGGGCTTAACCGCTAGAGTACATCACCACGAACAACGACTTAACGCTATGGATATTGAGCTGCAAGAGACCCGTGAGCTCTGGAGACTTACAGCAATGGAACGAATCGAGCAAGTCTCCGAAGACCACGATCACACTGTTAACAACATGAACACTCTTCAAAATCTGGTGGAAGGAACAGTCGAAACCATGGAGGTTGTCCACAACCAGGTAATTGGCAACCGAAATGAGATCTCTGTTTTACAATCAAGGATGCATCAGTGCGAGACACGTCTAAGGGAAACCGAAGACGCCCTCCGAACTGCCAACAGACTTGCAGAGTCTGCGAATCATCTCACTGCACTGCTGCCACAACTTAACTTACGTCAGAATTAGCTTAGGCTGAATCTGTACTCTAATATGCTTTTGTAGGATCTATGTAATTCAACCGGATGTAACAATTCCCGGCGTTTTTGTAAAACATCTAAGTCTGTAACTTTTGAAACTTGTGACTCAAAAAAAAAAATCGTCTGTAATGATTTGGCTTCGAAATATCAATTGACGATTTCTATTAATTATCTCGCGTTATTGATTTTTACCTTGAGATGTTGTATATTACCATTTTATATATGTACATCTGTGGCGATATATCATGAATTTCGGACTAGTATCTCACTTCCTTTCCTTGTTCTTTCTTGCTCAGCATCATGCCTCCTCGCCGACAAATCACCCTTAGTGAAGCTGAGATCGCGGGACTGATTGCCCGCAGTGTGACCCAAGCCTTGGCTGCCTGAACACCACCACCCAGTAGCGAGGACACAGCCAACAATGCTCCACCACCCAGACCCTGCTCTTATAAGGACTTTCTGAGCTGCAAACCACTATACTTCAAGGGCACGGAAGGTGCTATTGGTTTGAGCCGGTGGATAGAACGCATAGAATCTGTTTTCAGCCTATGCAACTGCACCGAGGAAAACAAGGTAAAGTTTGCCGCCTACACTTTTCAGGAAGGAGCCCTCACATGGTGGAACGCCCATGCCAACTTTGTGGGTCTTGAGACAGCTAATCAACTACCTTGGGCCGAGTTGAAGAACAAACTGAGGGATAAGTATTGCCCTGAGGAAGAGATACACCGATTAGAAGAGGAGTTCTGGCAACTAGCTGTGCAGGGGACCGATATTGAGGGATACACCATCAAGTTCCAGCAATACGCGTCCCTGTGCCCTAGTCTGGTGGAACCGGAGAAAAAGGGGGTTAAGAAATACATCCGCGGCCTTCCCGAGAGCATCCAGGGAAGTGTCACCTCATCACAACCGACCACCACCGAAAGTGCTATCAGGCTAGCACACGAGCTTATGGCACTGGTGGTCAGCCGCGAGAAATCCAACAACAACAAATGTAAATCCACCGAATCCCACAGCAGCCACCAAAACAAAAAGTCCAACGCCATCCAAGCTTACAACACCAACTCCGAACCCAAACGCACCTACACTGGGGACATACCATATTGTTCCAAGTGTAACTACCACCATCATGGCCCCTGCAAATCTCCTTGCAACAACTGCAGGAAGTACGGGCATTCATCCAAAGACTGCCAAGCCCCTAAATCACAAAACAACAACCAACAACCCAAAACCTGTTATGGATGCGGGGAGACGGGACATTTCAGGGATGCATGTCCCAAACGGAAGAACAACAACAACAACGTCAAAGGAAAAGCCTTCGTGCTCAAATCTGGGGACGCCCGTCAAGACCCGAATGTGGTCACGGGTATGTTCCTCCTCAACAATTTAACTGCTTCAATTCTGTTTGATACTGGCGCTGATAGGAGTTTTATTTCCGATGAGTTTTGCCCACTACTTGACATCACCCCAGTTGCCTTAGATGTTAAGTACACTGTAGAGCTTGCAAACGGTAAACTTATGGAAACCAAGAGTGTGATCCCTAATTTCACTTTAAATCTAGCCGATGAAATTTTCCCAATAGATCTCATGCCTGTTAAGATAGGAAGTTTCGATGTCATTGTTGGAATGGACTGGTTGTCTAAGCATCGGGCTGAAATTATCTGTGGTGACAAAGTTATTCGTATACCTCTCGCCACCGGTGGAACTTTAATCATACAGAGGGAGACCGGTGGGACGAGACTCAATATCATGTCTTGCTTGAAAACCCGCAAATTTCTGAAAAAGGGCTATCCCGCAATCCTCGCACACATCATGGAGAAAAAGTCGGAGGAGAAGCGACTTGAGGATGTGCCAATTGTCCGAGACTTTCCTGAAGTCTTTCCTGAAGAACTGCCTGGTCTACCACCACCAAGACAGGTTGAGTTCTCAATTGATCTCGTACCGGGTGCTGCGCCGGTGGCACGAGCACCATATCGTTTAGCTCCATCCGAACTTCAGGAGTTGTCTGCCCAACTACAGGAACTTCTGGAAAGAGGATTCATTAGGCCGAGTTCTTCACCCTGGGGAGCTCCGGTCCTATTTGTCAAAAAGAAAGACGGCACTTTCCGAATGTGTATCGACTATCGAGAGTTGAACAAGTTGACCGTCAAGAACCGATACCCATTACCTCGAATCGATGATTTGTTCGACCAACTTCAAGGATCGAGTTGTTATTCAAAGATTGATCTCCGATCCGGTTATCATCAATTGCGTGTTCGCGATGCCGACATTCCAAAACCCGCTTTCCGAACCCGCTATGGGCATTACGAATTCCAAGTGATGCCATTCGGCCTAACCAACGCACCGGCTGTATTCATGGACCTTATGAATCGGGTGTGCAAACCTTATCTCGACAAGTTTGTCATTGTCTTCATCGACGACATTCTCATATACTCACGAAACGAACAAGAACACGCGCAACATCTCAAAACCATCCTAGAGCTACTTAAACACGAGGAGCTCTATGCCAAATTCTCTAAGTGTGAGTTCTGGATTCAAACAGTTCAATTCCTTGGTCACGTGATCGACAGTCAGGGGATTCACGTTGACCCATCAAAAATTGAAGCTATCAAGGGCTGGCAAGCACCCACCACTCCGACCGAAGTACGCCAATTTTTGGGTCTTGCCGGGTACTACCGACGATTCATTGAAAATTTCTCCAAGATAGCCTTACCACTCACGACTCTGACCCAGAAAGACAAAAAGTTTGACTGGACTGATAAACAAGAGTCGGCATTCCGACTGTTACAGCAAAAGCTTTGCAGTGCTCCTATTCTATCATTACCCGAAGGCACCGATGACTTCGTGGTATACTGCGATGCTTCTCATCAAGGTCTCGGTTGTGTGCTTATGCAACGAGACAAAGTCATAGCTTATGCTTCAAGACAGCTCAAGATTCATGTAAAGAATTACACCACTCATGACCTCAAGTTAGGAGCCATCATTTTTGCACTAAAAATTTGGAGACATTACCTCTATGGCACTAGGTGCACAATCTTTACAGACCACAAAAGTCTCCAACACATATTCGATCAGAAGGATCTCAACATGAGGCAACGTCGATGGGTCGAGTTGCTTACCGATTACGACTGCGAACTCAAATATCATCCAGGCAAAGCAAATGTTGTTGCCAATGCCCTCAGTCGAAAAGAGCGAGTGAAACCACTTCGGGTCCGAGCCCTCAGTATGACCATTCACAACAATTTAAACATTCAAATTCTCACTGCTCAACTCGAAACCTTGAAACCTGAAAATGTCAAAGATGAAGCCTTGCGGGGCATGGATAAACAATTCGAAGTTAAACCTAACGGGATTAGGTATTTCTCAAACCGAATCTGGTTGCCTAAATTTGGGAACCTACGAGACTTGGTGATGGATGAAGCTCATAAGTCCAAATATTCTATCCATCCGGGATCCGATAAAATGTACCACGGTATCAAGGACTTCTACTGGTGGCCGAACATGAAAGCTGAAATCGCCACCTGTGTCAGCAAGTTCCTTACTTGCTCCAAGGTCAAAATCGAATATCAAAAACCTTCTGGTTTACTTCAACAACCCAGTCTTCCCGAATGGAAATGGGAACAAATAGCCATGGACTTCATAACCAAACTACCCAAGTCCTCGAGCGGTTGCGATACCATTTGGGTGATCGTGGATCGTCTCACAAAGTCTGCTCACTTCCTGGCAATTAAGGAATCTGACAAAATGGAACGCCTCACCGGTATTTATCTGAAGGAAATCGTGACCAAACACGGTGTTCCAATCTCAATTATTTCCGATAGAGATAGTCGTTTCACTTCACAATTTTGGCAATCACTTCAAAAATCCCTGGGTACCCGACTTGATATGAGTACCGCATACCATCCTCAAACCGACGGCCAAAGTGAACGAACAATTCAAACACTAGACGACATGCTACGGGCCTGCGTAGTAGACTTCGGTGTAAACTGGGAAAAACACCTACCATTGTGCGAGTTCTCGTACAACAACAGTTATCATACCAGCATTAAGGCTGCACCTTTCGAGGCACTGTACGGTCTTAAGTGCCGGTCACCTATCTGTTGGACCGAAGTTGGTGACAGCCAACTCACGGGTCCAGAAATCATTCACGAAACAACTGAGAAAATCGTCGAAATTCAAAACAAACTCAAAGTCGCGCGTGATCGTTAAAAAAGTTATGCTGACGTGAGACGCAAACCACTCGAGTTCCAAGTTGTGGATCGAGTACTACTCAAAGTATCGCCTTGGAAAGGCGTAATCCGGTTTGGCAAACGAGGGAAGTTAAACCGCAGATACATTGGACCATTCGAGATCCTCGAGAGAATTGGTCCAGTAGCATATCGATTGCAGCTGCCATCTGAACTCAGCAACGTGCATCCCACATTTCATGTTTCAAATATGAAGAAGTGTCTGTCTGATGAGACACTTATCATTCCACTCGATGAGATTCGAGTTGACGACAAGCTTCACTTCGTTGAAGAACCCGCCGAAATTATGGACCGTGAGGTCAAACAACTCAAACAAAGTCGTATTCCCATTGTCAAAGTCAGGTGGAATTCGCGGCGTGGTCCGGAATTCACCTGGGAACGGGAAGACTTTGCGACTCAAGTATCCTCAACTCTTCACTGACTCAACATCCAACACGACTTCAACATAAATTTCGGGACGAAATTCTTCTAACAGGGGGAGAATATGACACCCGTCAATTTAGGACTAGAATTTAGTGCCTAATCAAGTTTTAATACATGTAATTAGTTCTGTGTTAGGCTAATTAATGTATCAATTATTATATATATTGTTGAATATATATCTACACAATTATGCGGTATGTTTAAATCGTACGAGTTTCAAGTGGAATGAATTTCGATACGATAATACGGACGTTGGTGAACAATTTAACTAAATAACATAACGTTATTTAATGGAACTATTATATCTCAAGAATATTATTTTGTAATATTTCATTTTAAACCGTATCGTATAAATAACAATTTACTTAGTTAAATTATAAACACGCGCGACAAAACAAAACGAGTTTAAGTTATAATTTATAACTACAACCTAAAGTACTTTAATAAAAATACTTCAACCAAACCATCGGGAATTTATTCGCATTTTAAAACGTATATCTAAAAGTAACTAATATTAACTAAATGTTTAAATAACTGGGAAAACGAACACCGCACGGAGCGCTTTGCGTGGACTGAAAGTGGAGGAACCCCACCAAAATCACCTCCTCCCCTTTCTCTTTCTCATTTCTTTTTCCATCTTTCTCTTTCTTCTTTTCTTTCTCTCAAAAATCACAAACCACCACCAACTTGCAAATCCTCAAAATAAGAACACGAAACGACCTCGAATCATCAAAATAATTACGGAAAAGGAACCACCTCGACGCGATCTACATTTCTATCTTTTCGGATTCTCAATCCGACGCCGCGTAAGTTTCCGACAAATTCCCGAAACCTCTCGTTTTAACTTGTTTTTATATGTATATAAGTTATATAATATGTATATGTCCAAATATATTAAGAAAACACGATTTTATAGCTTAAAACGGGTTTGAATTGGGTTTTTGGCCGGAAAAATCTTGACAGCCGGACTTTCTGGGCTGGTGTTCTTCAATGCGACACAAGCCTTGTGTCGCATACTATGTCGTATTATGACCGTTGTGTCGCATCTTGTGTCGTACCAAACCTGTAGTGTCGTAACTCATGCGACACAATATTGTGTCGTACTCTGTGTCGCAAACTATGTCGTATTCTATACGACACAACCACTATGTCGCTATTGATTTAGCATTCCGAACCTATGCGACACAACCCTTGTGTCGTGTAGGTATTATGTCGCATCTATAATGCGACACAACCATTGTGTCGCATGACGTGTCCTTGTGTCGCATATAGTGTCGCAAAACACAGCAGATTTGCAATTTAATTCCAAGCTAAGTGTAGACATTGGGAACTTCAAACGATTAAACAAAATAACTTTTAAGGGACATTGAGACATGTTTTTCAAGCATAACCCTTCAAACAAATATAGATATGTCGAGATTATTATTTCAACTAAACCACCAACGGGCCGTACGCGTTTTCAAAACACACTTCAAACATCAAACAAGTCGTTGCAACTTGTATCAATTCAATCAAACAAGTCGTAGTAACTTGTAACAAACCAATCAACCAAATCGTAGTAATTTGGACATATATATATAGTTGTATAACAACTACAAAGGTAGTCTTTCGAGATACCGGTACAATTAATAACAATCAAGTGTCGTGAACACATTCAGGTTTCAAGTCCTTGGACACCAATTCACAGCTATTTACTTCAAGTTTATTAAATTAAACACTTCAGGACTCAGGTGAGTTTCATGGCCCCATTTTCACTACTTTACAACTAGGGGTGTGATATTACTGCTCTATTTTGTTTTACAAGTAGAACGCAAGTACCAACTTTCAAATACTACATGAGTTTCAAGCTAATCAATTTAAAGTCCTCTATAGCATAGTCTCAAATATTTTAGCGTGAATGTTAGTATATGATATCATATGGGATTGACAATCCTCATCCGGGTTAGCACGCACTAACCGGTCAAACGGATGTATTAGCATTTGGGAAGACGAGTGTGGATTAGACACTCGTAGGAGGCAAATCAGTTAGGTTTCCTTAATTGGACCTAGTGCTCAAGTTAAGCTCAGACTATGTGCTCATGGATTGTATAACTTTTATTTTGCTTAAGTGCATTTTAAATTCAATATAAATCTTGCGGTTCTTGCAATTATACATTGACACACAAACCTGTGAGCTCACCAGCGTTTTCGCTGACCCATTTTAGTATTTATCACAGGTACCCAGCAGTAGGTTGGCTGCACAAGCAGGGACTTTTAGCTCGAGTCATCATACTTACAACTAGAGATTTGGTTGCATTATTATATTTTTTAAAAGTAATTATGCTATGTAATCTCTCAATTTCAGGAACCGAGCTAATGTAACATTATTTTTGATGTAAACGTTTACTTTATTATTACAAGTTTAAAACGACGCATATAGTGGTCGTTCATTATATATCTTATGTGCTTTGTATATTGATTAGTGACACCCAAATCGAGCTTCCGCAAATCATTAAATTTGGGGGTGTCACACCTTAATTGGACCTAGCGCTCAAGTTAAGCTCAGACTATGTGCTCATGGATTGTATAACTTTTATCTTGCTTAATTGCATTTTAAATTCAATATAAATCTTGCGGTTCTTACAACTATACATTGACATACAAACCTGTGAGCTCACCAGCGTTTTCGCTGACCCATTTTAATATTTATCATAGGTACCCAGCAGTAGGTTGGCTGCACAAGCAGGGACTTTTAGCTCGAGTCATCATACATACAACTAGAGATTTGATTGCATTATTATATTTTGTTAAAGTAATTATGCTATGTAATCTCTCAATTTCAGGAACCGAGCTAATGTAACATTATTTTTGATGTAAACGTTTACTTTATTATTACAAGTTTAAAACGACGCATATAGTGGTCGTTCATTATATTATGTGCTTTGTATATTGATTAGTGACACACAAATCGAGCTTCCGCAAATCATTAAATTTGGGGGTGTCACATAAACCTTATACGATGATACTCGTACAAAATTAAGAAATTAATAATTTCTTCAAAACAATCAAACTGTTAACATAATTTGACAAACTGTCAAAGTACTTATGTTCATACATTATTGTGTATAGGTTGATTTTCTTCGGGCTACACTACTCTCATCCGCTAGCTATCACATCACCGCTCATACTGTGAGTTTCTAGCCCCTACTTTTAAATGTTTTCTACTTTTAAACACATGGGTGTTAAACATAGAAATTGCATGCCAACACATGCAACTAAATTATAAATGCTTTATTGCTTTATACAACTGTTGATTCTTGAAATTACATTTTCACAAATATTTTGGGAATTAGACAACGTATCCTAGTACGGACCTAGACTTGAAATGTATGCATGAAAAGAACTTATGTCATGCAGACTGTAACCATTAGCTAGGTGACTCTAGCCACTGAGTATACGGAAAGTACTATCGCCGTGACGACCCTCCTATGAATAGGAGCGTATACTTACATGTCCTTCAGGCAAACAACATAAGTGCTAGTCGTGGTTTGGTTATAGGGTTAGGTCGCGTTACTTTAACTTGTAAGGTTTAGCTCACCTTGCAGGGGATCATAGTCTAAGTAATTCCCGTACATATTACTAGGAAGAACGAATCCTACAACTGTTTCATACCGGAAAACATACCGGTTACTTATTTTATACTGGCGGACAACCTGTAAGGTATTTTGGGGTAACATCCAACATAAAACTCGATATCCTGGGGTAACAGCCCTACAAAACATGTACTTTGCAAATGAATAACATTTCATTAATACACACAAATTGGTTTAACAAACCACATACTTATGTAAAACCTGTAAATTCACTCAACAATTTTGTTAACGATTTCTCTATGTTTTTCAGGGAATTAGCAGCTTAGGTAAGAACTGCATGCATATCAGGACGGACAACCCTGGACTTGTTTGGATGCCACTACTTTTGGGACACTCGGATTTCCTCCATATTACTACAATTATATTTATGAAATCTATTTTTGTGTTATGTATTTTTATAAAATACTGTTTCAAACACTACTACTATTGTTACAACTTTTCTAAGTTGTAATATTTTGTAAAACTACTTAATTATTGGCATCTTAATACATTATGTTCTGCGATAACCATATGCTCTGGATGTATGTACTACTTGGTTGTATTACTGGTTGCAGCCCTGCTACGTCACCAAAGCTTCCACACACATTATTAGTATTGATTGTAATTACCGTTTGGCGGGGTGTGACAGACTTAGTATCAGAGCCATTGGTTATAGTGTGACACCCCCAAATTTAACGATTTGCGGAAGCTTGATTTGGGTGTCACTAATCAATATACAAAGCACATAAGATATAATGAACGACCACTATATGCGTCGTTTTAAACTTGTATAAATAAAGTAAATGTTTACATCAAAATATAGTTACATTAGCTTGTTTCCTGAAATTGAGAGATTACATAGCATAATTACTTTTACAAAATATAATAATGCAGTCCAATCTCTAGTTGTATGTATGCTGACTCGAGCTAATAATTCCTGCTTGTGCAGCCAAACTACTGCTGGGTACCTGTGATAAATACTAAAATGGGTCAGCGAAAACGCTGGTGAGCTCACAGGTTTGTATGTCAATGTATAGTTGTAAGAACCGCAAGATTTATATTGAATTTAAAATGCAATTAAGCAAAATAAAAGTTATACTGTCCATGAGCACATAGTCTGAGCTTAACTTGATTTGTCAGGCCCACTTAAGGAAACCTAACTTGAAATGCCTCCTACGAGTGCCTAATCAACACTCGTCTTCCCAAATGCTAATACATCCGTTTGACCGGTTAGTGCGTGCTAACCCGGATGAGGATTGTCAATCCCATATGATATCATATACTAACATTCACGCTAAAATATTAGAGACTATGCTTATGGAGGACTTTAAATTGATTAGCTTGAAACTCATGTAGTATTTGAAGTTTGGCACTTGCGTTCTACTTGTAAAACAAAATCGAGTAGTAATATCACACCCCTAGTTGTAAAGCAGTGAAAATGGGGCTATGAAACTCACCTGGTTCTTGAAGTGTTTAACTTAATAAACTTGAAGTAATTAGCTGTGAGTTGGTGTCCAAAGGCTTGAAACCTGAATGTGTCCACGACACTTAAATTGTCATTAATTGTATTGGTATCCCGAAAGACTACCATTTGAATTGTTTGTCTAACTTAATGTCCAAATTACCCCGATTTGGTTGATTGTTTTATTACAAGTTACTACGACTTGTTTGAATAAGTTGATACAAGTTACAACGACTTGTTTGATTGAATTGTCTAAGTTACTATGACTTAGTTGATTTAATTGTGTATTTGAAAATATGTACGGCCCGTTGGTGACGGTTGTAACGATAGTTCTAAAATGTTATTATATTGTTGCTACAGTGAATTGCTACAGTGAATTGCTACAGTAAAATTTGACTTTGAAAATCTTGAGGTTTGAAGATTCTGTTTTGTGCGACGTAGCCTGCGACGTTGGGTGCGACGTCGCAGATCCGGACTGCGACGTTGGGCACGGCGTCGCTATGTGCGACTTTCGCAATTTAATGCGACGTTGTACGTGGCGTCGCTATAGGCGACGTAGTTGATTTCTGCGACGTAAGGGTCTGCGTCGCTAAGTGCGACGTCCGCAATTCGATGCGACGTAGAGTGCTGCGTCGCTCTATGCGACGTTGAGGATTCGTGCGACGTAAGTCGCTGCGTCGCTATATGCGACGTTGAGGATATAGTGCGACGTAGGTCGCTGCGTCGCATTTGCTCCAGGCCAAATGCGACGTACGGGTCTGATCGGAATTTCAACCTCAAAAACGCATTTTCCGGCCATCGATCGGCATAATATTTTTACCCAACCCATTTTAGGACATTACAAGGTTATACAAACTACTAACAAGTTATAAAACTTAAAAACGAGAGTTTTCGGAGTTGTATCGGAAACTTACAAATCGCCGAAATGAAATTCCGGAAAGATAGAATTGTAGATCGTCGCGAGGTGGTCGTTTATTTCCAAAGGGGCTTGAAGATCCAAGGTCGTTTAAGGTGTTTATTTGTTGATTTTGGATGGTTTGGTGGTGATGAAATTTGAGAGAAATTAGAGAGGAGAGAGATAGAGAAAAAGAGAAATGAGAGAAAGTGGGTGGGAGTGGGAGGTTAAACTCCCACTTTCGCCCCGTGTTTCCGCTCCGTGTGGTGTTCGTTTACTCCGTCGTTTGAACGTTAAATATTTATTTTCTATGTTTTAATATACGTTTTAAAATACGAATAATTATTCAGTATTTTTGTTGAAGTATTTTACTAACTATTTAATAATTACATTATAAAAGATGAATTGTATCGTTTTGTTTGCGCAATTACATTTTATTCGCGTTTATATCAATTATGTGATAAAACTTGGATACTAAATATTATTGACATAATATTTTTAAGTACAATAACGTTATTAAAATCCTTGTATTACTTAAATCAATTTTTTTTTTCACCAACGTCCGTATTTATTGTATCGAAATTCATTCGATTTGAAACTCGTACGATTTAAACAAATCGCATAATTGTAGATATATATATTCAACAATATATATAATAATTGATACATTAATTAGCCTAACACAGAACTAATTACATGTATTACACTTGATTAGGCACTAAACTATAGTCCTAAATTGACGGTTGTCACATATAGCGAACTAGAAGTCTTTAAGTGACTGAAAACCTTAGAGACCTAGACTATAGCCTTGGCTAGGAACATTTATGCATTCACGCATACATACTTTGCATACATCTAACATACGACTGACACGTCACCCACGATTTCTTTTGTCTCAGCATGTCTAGACAAGAGCCGATTTACTTGTATGCTTCTGATGAGGAGCCGACCGAGGTTTCCTACCATAGTGATGCTAGCACCGGAGTTGCGAGTCCATCTGTTCACCAGAGGGCTCTATCAGATGAAACCAGCGATGCCTACATCACACCACCCCCGACTGCACCTGTGGTCGCACCTACTACTGCTACCACTGATCCTACCACACATATGCTAGGGTCTACCTTTATGATGACACGCCTTATGACTGCTGGACCTTCTAGAGGACCGGTATCGAGGAGGACACCCCGGATGTGTGTCCGAGATTTACCCACTGGACCATTAGCGCCGAGTGACAAGGCGTTGATGGACGAGTCTGCCGAGCCACCACAGAGGGTACCTAGATTTGCTCACCTGGAGTGGATGACTCCTATGCTGAGACGGTGGAGATCACTAGAGGGTTTTCCCTCTACGTTTGAGATTGGAGAGTCCTCGCGACCACCAGCTCCACTGCCTACTACTGGAGAGCCCGTAGAGTTGACCCTCCCTACCATTAGTGCTGTGATTCGTACATTGTTTCGTATGTCTGGTGGCAGGGGTATTCACCTTGCAGAGTTACAGAGCGATGTCTCTCGTCTGGATGGAGACATGGCAGATATGCATGAGCGTTGCCACTTTTTGCTGGGCAACATGGTTGCTGCCAGGGAGATAGCTAAGACCGCACGTGCTCGTGTCAGGGTATTGGAGAGACGTGCGAGGACAGCAGGGTTGGTGATTGGAGCTTGTGTGTTGATGGTTGTGCTGAGGACAGCTGTAGGATTGTTTTTACCATATTTTCATTAGACCCATGTATGGCGGGTTGTGCCTACTTTAGGTTAGATAGACTACTTTTGGCTTATGGGTATATTAGGAGACCCATCACGTATTGTATAGACTTGTATCAGATGGGCATATGTATGTATTTACTAGATTTGTACTAGGTGAAAACTGTTGTTAGAATGGGTATATGTATAGGAAAACCCATTACCCTTTTGTATCACGCTAACCGCCGATGGGCATATTAGTGATCCCATCTTGTGTTGTATGAAACGACTGTATCAGTTTGGTATAATATAACTTATGTTTGCTTTGCATTTCGTTTTCATTACAGTTGTCAACAACTATAGTATTATATCTATATCTATATGCGTGTGATTGAACGATAACCAATCGATAGCCCTTGTAATCATTTCTTGTAAACCTTGAAACATACCACACTTTGACTGTTGATTCTTATCTTGAATTCCTTTGAACCTGATTGTGTTAAATGATGATGAAAAGAATTATGTATTTGGCATTATATAATGACGCCTGGCCAACGTGATTATATTATACTAAGTACATGTGGGCGTTTCAAAGTCGTGTGACACATAATGTGAAACCTTGTTCTTCATCCATCATACTGTTCCTTTGTTAAACAATGTGAAATCTTGTCCTTTTCACATTCACTATCTTGGCATTGACTTCTACATTTTCTTAACCACAGAACGGAATCATGCCACCAAAACGACGAACAACTAAGAACAGTCGACGGACGACCACACATCCAGTCCCGAAAAACACTCCACCACCCAACAACGAGGAAACTACTGAGCAAATGATCGCGAGACGAATAGCTGAAGGTATTGCTCAGTATGAAGCAAGCCGTAATCCCGAGAATGTGATAAATAACAGCGGGTCTACTGTAACACCCGCATAATTAGGATAATTAGTTATGCCTAATTGTTTGTAACTAGTTGTAATTAGTATGTAATAGGACTAATTACAGACTCTATTTGTATATATATATATATATAAGGTGATTTATATATGTATGTGTGTACTTACGCGATTTGGATGACTCGTACGCATTAACCGGATGGAGTCCGACACAGTTATTTGGACGTTGGTGACAGAAATTTACTTAAGTAATGAGAAAGTATTTTGTTGTATAAAATACGCAACTGAACTGACATTATTTACATATTATCGCGACGACATTTTAAATAATGCAACAAAACGTAATAAACGCGAATTAATAATTTAAATACTTCGACAAATGTTTTTATCATTAATTTCAAGGTATTTTATTTAAATACTCTAATTATATTTTAAAAATATATAAACGTTTGGTCAAATACTAAAAACTAGTGATTTATCGATTAGGACACGGAGTAAATACCGGGTTTTGAGGGATGTTTTCCCCTCCCTTGCCTTTGGATCAGCCACCACCATCCCCCACCCAACTCTTTCATTTCATTTTTCATTTCAAAAACACACACTCTCATCCCAAAACTCTCTCAACCTCAATTCACACCAAAATTTCGGAATCAAATCTCGACCACAAAAATTACATATTCGGAATCACCATCACGAGTGGAGCAAGAATATCAAGACCGTTTTCATCATTTCATCCTCCATTTAGCTCGATTTGCCAAAGTAAGAAATTTCTAAAATCTTAGATCTATTCAATTTGGTGTAATGTTTTGATGTTTTGATGTGTACACAACATAGTTATAACCTAATACATGAAGAAAACACGTTTTTATAGCTCAAAAATGGGTTAGATTTGCGTTTTTGATCGGAAATTCTCGAAACTCGAAAGTTTCTGGGTTGGTGTTCATCATTGCGACGTCGTGGGCGACGTCGCACAAATACTCAACGTCGCATATAGCAACTCCAGCCTTTACGTCGCATTAATTCGTGAGGTCGCATATAGCGACGCAGACTCTAACGTCGCAGACTCAAACAACGTCGCACTTAGCGACGACCCATATTACGTCGCATTAATTTGCGAATGTCACACTTAGCGACGTCGTACTCAACGTCTCAATCCTTGCCTGCGACGTCGCACCCAACGTCGCAAAAATCAGAATTTTTAAAGAGATTTTCACTAAAACTATGTAGAAAATGTGCATTTTTCCCTCCGAGCTGACTCGGCAGCTCGACCCCGACCAGGGGCTCTGCCCCTTGGACCCCGCCAAGGGGTTGCCACCCCTTGGAACCCCGCAACCAGGGGCGCTGCCCCCGGACCCCCGTCGTTTCAGTACAAAATGTTTCAAACGCAATGATAATACTTTGACTATTACTAATACAAACCGTCACCAATGGGCCAAACATGTTTTCTTACAAACGAACAATTACAAACATACGGATAAACACTGGATATACTAGTTGTGTACAACTAAACGAAACGTCTCGTGAGACGCATACTTACATAACTTCATATGATTAGGCATTTGAAGGTTACGGGTTCGGAGAACCTACTTGCTATAATTACTACTTGCTATTTGCTACAGCTTATTTCAAGACTCAGGTGAGTCTTACGGCCCCACTTTTACTGTTTTATCGTATTGGGGGAGAAACATGCTACTACTTTTCCTTGAACACAAGTACTAAAACTGTTTACTATACCAAACGGAATTGCATGAGTTGTTTACTATTTACAGAAGTCTCTCCATCATATATCGTTAGTTATGGACTTAAGCGCGAACACTAGTTAATGGATCCATTAGGGAAATGACCCTCCCCACCCGGGGCAGTAGCGCTGCCACGTACTGATTTACACGTAGAAACAGGTGACTACTTATTCGTTACTGATGCTTGCTCATTTACGAGCATGTCACGGGAGCAAACTTATTACTTACGGGTTAAGCTTCGATTATGAGCCTCATGGCAACGGTATAAACTTACTTATTTACATTTTCTGGATTGCAAATACTGGTTTTACGATTGTTGGATTGCAATTGCTGATTTTACGCCTGCGGGCATTACTAATGAAATCTCGTGTTCAAAGCTGATATTACTTACAAACCTGTGAGATTCACCAACCTTTTGGTTGACACTTTTTAGCATGTTTTGTCAGGTACCCGGATGGAGTAGGATTACTCCAGGATTTAGCTAGAGTCGCATGATTTCAACACAACTGCATTAACGGAGATTCTTAGCATTATCTTTTGTATATTACGATTATGTAATAGAATCTCCCGCTATACGCGTGGACTCTAGGGGAAACTACATTTTTGTATACGAAAACACTAAGTTTTCAAACATTATATCTAAGGAATGTAACTAATTTACAAACGTTGCATATAGATGTCGTTTGCTTTATCTTTGTGCTGTGATATTTGATTAGTAACACCCCAAACTATGCTTCCGCAAAACAGTGAATTTCGGGGGTGTTACATCTACCCCTTTGAACGCTGAGACTACGGTGAATACTCGACGTGGGTGTTCATACAAAACATTTCTGGCTTGTAAGCCAACTACTTTCCGCGGCACAGAGGGTGCTATTGGTATCATTCACTGGATAGAAAAGATGGAATCAGTGTTAGATATCAGTGATTGTTTACCTGAGTGTATGGTGAAGTATGCCACCTGCACCTTGGCTGACAAGGCACTAACATGGTGGAACAGTCAACTTCAATCCCTTGGACGGGAAGCTGCCTACTCCATGTCCTGGGGAGTATTGAAAAACATGATGTTGGAAGAGTTTTGTCCCCGTAGTGAGATGCAGAAAGTAGAAACTGATTTGTGGGACATTAAGATGATTGGTGCTGATATCACTGGGTACACCACTAAGTTTCAGGAACTAGCGCGACTAGTGCCACATATGGTGACACCCGAGTTCAAGCGCATTGAGCGTTACATGTGGGGATTGGCACCTCAGATCCGTAGTCTAGTTACATCATCAGAACCTGCCACATTCAGGAGTGCTGTTACTCTAGCTCAAAGGTTGACCGATGAGGCGGTCAGAATTGGGACCTTAACCAAAAAGGTTGTGACAGGAAAAGTTGAGCCAAGCAGCACTGAAACCGGTAGTTCTGGGGGTTCGAAGCGTAAGTGGAACGGCAGAGGGAGTGACCGTCAGGGTCAAACAAATAAGAAAGGATCTGGAAACCTAAAGTCCTATGCTGCCACCACTGTGGAACCAAAGCCATACTTGTGTAACAAACCTAGGTGTGATAAGTGTAACAAACACCACGAGGGCGAATGTTGGTTTTGCAACAACTGTAGAGGTTGGGGTCACAAAACCCAAAACTGTAAAGTTAACCCTACACCTAGGGAAAACATGGAACGCCAAAAATCAAGGGTGTTTTGAATGTGACGACACGAGGCACTATCGGAACCGTTGCCCTCGACTCAACAACCAAAACCCCAACACTAACAACCAGAATAACCAGAACTGCAATATCAACAACACCAATAACCGCAACAACAATGATTACAACCTCGGTAACAACAACAACAATCAGCCAGCTCGTGGACGTGTGTTTGTGATAGCGGCAGTAGAAGCACGTTAGGATCCTAACACAGTTACTGGTACGTTTCTAGTAAACAACCATTTTGCATCTGTGCTATTCGATTCTGGTGCTGATTTAAGCTTTGTGTCCACTGAGTTTAGACCACTATTAAATATCGAATCCCTTAAGCTATATAACAAATACACTGTAGAGCTAGCCGATGGTAAGTTGATTGAATAAGGAGAAATAGTACCAGGATGTACCTTAATGTTGGAAGGACATTCTTTCAAAATAGACTTACTACCGGTAGAACTAGGGAGCTTCGATATAGTGGTTGGCATGGACTGGTTGTCGAAAAACCGTGTATGTTTTGAGAAATTGGTACGTCTACCGTTATTGACAGGAGAAACTTTGAAGGTACAAGGAGAGAAAGGAAACCATGCAGTAAAGATGATTACATGCATGAAAGCGAGTAAATTTCTACGAAAGGGTTACCAAGCATTCCTGGTACATGTGATTGGGAAGAAAACCGAGGAGCGACGCATAGACGATGTGTCTATCGTACGTGAATATCCGGGAGTGTTTCCTGACAATTTACCAGGATTACCACCCCCGCGTCAAGTGGAGTTACATATCGATTTAGTGCATGGAGCTGCACCAATTGCTCGCGCACCTTATCGTCTAGCAGCATCAGAGATGCAAGAGTTGTCTGCACAATTGCAGGAACTCTTAGACTTAGGATTCATCCGACCAAGCTTTTCACCTTGGGGAGCTCCGGTTCTGTTTGTCAAGAAAAAGGATGGATTAATGCGGATGTGCATCGATTATCGGGAACTGATCAAAGTAACTATCAAAAACCGATACCCACTATCACGCATCGATGATTTATTTGACCAGCTGCAAGGGTTAAATTACTACTCGAAGATCGACTTGCGTTCTGGTTACCACCAACTGAAGGTTCGGGATGAGAATATCCCTAAGACCGCGTTTAGGACTCGATACGGTCATTATGAGTTCCTAGTCAAGCCATTTGGGTTGACAAACGCGCCAGCAGTGTTCATGGATCTCATGAATCGAGTATGCAAACCTTATCTTGATAAGTTCGTCATTGTGTTTATCGACGACATATTGATATACTCACGAACGAAGGAAGATCACGAACAACATCTGAGAACGATTCTGGAACTATTGGAGAAAGAGAAGCTTTATGCAAAGTTCTCTAAGTGCGAATTTTGGATGCGTGAGGTTCATTTACTTGGTCATGTGATCAATAACAAAGGAATTCATGTGGACCCATCCAAAATTGAGGCAATTAAGAACTGGGAAGCCCCGAAAACTCCATCTGAGATACGACAATTCCTTGGGCTAGCCGGCTATTACCGACGATGCATCGAGAATTTTTCAAAGATAGCCCAGCCACTTACTGCCCTAACTCAAAAGGATAAGAAATTTGACTGGGGCGAGAAGCAAGAGAATGCTTTCCAACTGTTAAAACAGAAACTGAGTACCACGCCCATTCTATCATTACCCGAAGGAGTAGAAAACTTTGTTGTCTACTATGATGCTTCACATCAGGGATTGGGTTGCGTGTTAATGCAAAACGACAAAGTCATTGCTTATGCGTCTCGTCAGTTGAAAGTTCATGAGAAGAACTATACGACGCATGACTTAGAACTGGGAGCAGTCATTTTTGCTCTTAAGATTTGGAGACACTACCTGTATGGTACAAAGTGTACTATCTTCACTGATCACAAAAGTTTTCAACATATATTTGATCAGAAAGAACTCAACATGAGACAAAGACGTTGGGTTGAACTACTGAATGATTACGACTGTGAAATCAAGTATCATCCGGGAAAAGCTAATGTAGTAGCGGATGCCTTGAGTCGTAAAGAAAGAACTAAACCTCGCAGAGTTCGAGCTTTGGTATTGACAATCCACTCGGACCTCATTACTCAAATTCGTGACGCTCAACGATTTGCTTTCGTTCCTGAACGCCTTAAGGAAAGGGAATGGAAAAACAACTCGAAACTAAGGACAACGGAGTGTTGTACTTTATGAACTGGATTTGGGTACCGTGCGTAGGGGAGTTACGCAAACTGATTTTGGACGAAGCTCATAAGTCCAATTACTCGGTACATCCTGGTGCAGACAAAATGTACCACGATCTGAAAGGTTTCTATTGGTGGCCTGGCATGAAACGAGATATTGCCACCTACGTTAGCAAATGCCTGACTTGTGCGAAAGTCAATGTCGAATACCAAAAGCCGTCTGGGCTTTTGCAACAACCTGAGTTGCCCAAATGGAAATGGGAACACATTACGATGGACTTCATCACGAAGTTACCAAGAACAACATCTGGAGTTGACACCATATGGGTGATTGCTGATCGATTGACAAAATCAGCCCACTTCCTTGACATCAAAGAAACAGACCGGATGGAAAAACTAACTAGAATCTATCTGAAGGAGATTGTTTCCCGACATGGTGTGCCATTATCTATCATCTCTGATAGAGATGCACGATTCACATCTCGCTTTTGACAAACACTTCAACAGGCATTGGGTACTCGACTCGACATGAGTACTGCCTACCACCCACAAACCGACAACCAAAGCGAGCGAACGATACAAACACTCGAAGACTTGTTAAGAGCGTGTGTGATAGACTTTGGAGGTAATTGGGATACTCATCTACCTCTAGCTGAATTCTCCTACAACAATAGTTATCACACCAGCATAAAAATGGCACCTTTTGAGGCGTTATACGGACGCAAGTGCCGATCCCCACTCTGTTGGGCATAGTTGGGCGACAGACAGTTATCAGGTCCTGAGATAGTCCAAGAAACAACGGACAAGATATCTCAAGTACTTAACCAATTGAAAACGGCACGAGACCGAAAAAAGAGTTATGCCGACAACAGACGAAAACCATTGGAGTTTCAAGTAGGTGACAAAGTCCTACTCAAAGTAGCACCATGGAAAGGGGTTGCACGATTTAGAAAACGAGGAAAACTAAACCCACGCTACATTGGACTTTCGAAATCCTTGCAAGGATTGGTCCTGTCGGTTACAAGCTCAAATTACCGCAAGAGCATAGTAGTATCCATGACACCTTTCATGTATCTAACTTGAAGAAGTGTCTATCGGACAAAAAGTTAATCATTCCTCCTGACGAAGTCTTTATTGATTCAAAAATAAACTTTGTGGAGGAACCTATCGAAATTATGGACTCGAAAACGCATAAACTTCAACACAAACGAATCGAACTTGTTAAAGTTCGTTGGAACTCGAAACATGGCCCAGAGTTTACCTGGGAACGAGAGGAAGAGATGCGAAAGAAATACCCTCACCTATTCGAGAGCGTGACCGAGACTCACGGCTCAACTTAAGTCTCGGGACGAGATTTCGCTAACGGGGGGAGAATGTGACACTCGTCCAAATTAGGTATATAATTATACTTAATTACATGCATTCTTACGCTAATTCCCTGCAACAATTACAACTAAACCTATGATGTGAGATAAGTCTAGCGAGCCCAAAACTTTTGAACATAAAGTATTACAAAAATTTATAATTATTTATAATTATAAATTAAACGATATGAAATAACATCGGAAGGAATCCGACTGAACAAACACAATCGTTGGTGATACAAAAGTTCTGAATAAACTCGAAAATATTTCTAAATATTTTTAATTGAAAATATTATGGAAACTAGTTTGAACAAAAATGAAACGAAAACAATTATATGTTTGTTTAAAACGTATTGTGCGCGAACAGAAACAAATACAAAACGTACCCAAAAGTCAAAAATAATAAAAGTATTATTTTTCCCCTTCATATTAAAGTATTTGGAGAAATACCTCAAAATATATTTGCGAATATTAAATGCAAATTTGCACATAATTGGACCCGTACACGAAATTTACGAGTTAAGCACCTAACTTATTCATCAAAATATCTAGAGACAAACATGACAAAGCCATACCTCTGACTTTGACTTGTGAACCGACTCCCATATTCAAACCACCACCTTACTCATTTTACTTTCACAATTATTGAACACACATACACACACACTCAACTACAAACTCCCTAAATTATTACTCTCCCTCTCGGCTCAATACCAACGGCAACAATATCATCATCACAAAAATCACTATCTTAATATTCTTGAAGATCTAGTGAAAAGGGTAGAACAAGGAAACAAACAACTAGCTTCAAGCATCATCATCATCATCCGAGCCTTTCATCATCTTTGTAAGGAACCACTTTTACTCACTAAAATTTCATGCATTATTCTTAATAACATGTTATATATTCATATCTTGAAAGATCATGTATGAAAATTTAACAAAAACTAAGAAAAACAGAAAGTTATTGTGATGATAATTTTGGACAGATTTTAACATCTCGGTAGAAAAATTTTATAAAATCGTACGAGTATCGAAAACACATGAGACCACTTGAAAAATATTCGTATTTATGTTAGGAACAACTTTCATGAAGAATGTTGTGCTTGAAAATGCCCAGATTCTGATCTAGCAACCGATTCGTAAAATTTAGTTAAGAAAAACGAGTTTCTGGACAGACCAGATCACGATTTTTTTAAAAATATTGTGGATATCTAAAAATCATGAAAACAATACTGGAAGTAGGTGATATATGTGGGAACATCGTGTAAAAATTTAGGATTTGTTCGATAACTTTGACCCTCGAAAACAGGCTCGAAAATAGATCGAAAACCGTTAAAAATCTGTCAAATGAACTAGCAGTAATAACGAGTTATCAAGGGCAGTAATAATGAGTTATCAAGGGCAGTAATAACGAGTTATCAAGGGCAGCAATAACTGATGTCGTGACTTACAAAGGCAGTAATAACTGTTGTCGTAACTTACTAAGGCAATAATAACTAATGTCACCATCCACAAAATCATGAAAATACAAATCTCACTAATTGTCAAACACTTACAATGACTAAACCTTATACGAAGATACTCGTACAAAATTAAGAAATTAATAATTTCTTCAAAACAATCAAACTGTTAACATAATTTGACAAACTGTCAAAGTACTTATGTTAATACATTATTGTGTATAGGTTGATTTTCTTCGGGCTACACTACTCTCATCCGCTAGCTATCACATCACCGCTCATACTGTGAGTTTACAGCCCCTACTTTTAATTGTTTTCTACTTTTAAAAACAGGGGTGTTAAACATAGAAATTGCATGCCAACACATGCAACTGAATTATAAATGCTTTATTGCTTTATACAACTGTCGATTCTTGAAATTACATTTTCACAAATATTTTGGGAATTAGACAACGTATCCTAGTACGGACCTAGACCTGAAATGTATGCATGAAAAGACCTTATGTCATGCAGACTGTAACCATTAGCTATGTGACTCTAGCCACTGAGTATACGGAAAGTACTATCGCCGTGACGACCCTCCTATGAATAGGAGCGTATACTTACATGTCCTTCAGGCAAACAACATAAGTGCTGGTCGTGGTTTGGTTATAGGGTTAGGTCGCGTTACTTTAACTTGTAAGGTTTAGATCACCTTGTAGGGGATCATAGTCTAAGTAATTCCCGCACATATTACTAGGAAGAACGAATCCTACAACTGTTTCATACCGGAAAACATACCGGTTACTTATTTTATACTGGCGGACAACCAGTAAGATATTTTAGGGTAACATCCCACATAAAACTCGATATCCTGGGGTAACAGCCCTACAAAACCTGTACTTTGCAAATGAATAACATTTCATTAATACACACAAATTGGTTTAACAAACTACATACTTATGTAAAACCTGTAAATTCACTCAATAATTTTGTTGACGATTTCTCTATGTTTTTCAGGGAATTAGCAGCTTAGGTAAGAACTGCATGCATATCAGGACGGACAACCCTGGACTTGTTTGGATGCCACTACTTTTGGGACACTCGGATTTCCTCCATATTACTACAATTCATTTGTGGTTATATTTATGAAATCTATTTTTGTGTTATGTATTTTTATAAAATACTGTTTCAAACACTACTACTATTGTTACAACTTTTCTAAGTTGTAATATTTTGTAAAACTACTTAATTATTGGCATCTTAATACATTATGTTCTGCGATAACCATATGCTCTAGATGTATGTACTACTTGGTTGTAAAACTGGTAGCAGCCTCGCCACGTCACCAAAGCTTTCGCACACATTATTAGTATTGATTGTAATTACCGTTTGGCGGGGTGTGACAAGACCATCACACCATCACCGTCGACCACCATCATCATCTATCATCGATTTTCCAAGAGAGAAGCAAAAGGGAACAAGATCGAACACAGCAGCAGCTTTCTTCGCATTTCGGCTTTAGATCTTGATTTTTCTTGTAAGAAACCTTTTCCTTTTCGTTAGTTTTCCTTGGTTAACATGCATCTACATGTTAGGAGTTCACTCGCATGAAATATTTTCCAAAAACAAACCCGAAAACACTTTTGTAACACGAAAAACCATCGGATAATACTATTGTCCACTGGATAAAAACGTAACCTGTTTTCATCGCATAATAACAAACTCATAACTTAACCAAATCGGTCGATTCAAAAGCCTAAAACCAATTTTAGAAGTTAGCTTTCGTTTCCAAGTGGTTTCGTAATTTTTTGAAATCGTTGGATACCTGAAAACTATTTTTAAAGATGAGATAGAGAATCTGTCCTCGAATGGTAGATTCTTGGACTAACTTTGCGAGGCCATAACTCTACGTTCACAACTCAAAATGACATGAGGTTTCTTCCTAGAAACTACAAATTTTGTTAGTAATTAAATATTCACACTTGTATCCAGATACGTCACCACTGGACGTCAGGGGATTTAGCAATTTATTTGACCAACTGAACTTTAACCAAAATTTATGGAAAAATTATTTTAGCAAGCTAAGACATAGGGGAATGTCTGAAAATTTTCTCGAATTTTATCTCAAACGTTTGACTAGTCAAAATGAGCCACGAAAAACATATAAAACTGATGAAACAACCCCGGGGACTGTTTTGGTATGATTTTAAAAATGACACTTTCAGGCTAACCACAAAACGTAAAACTCACTTTTTATAAGTCCTAAAACATATTTAAGAGTCGTGTAAAAGTTTCGGGTCAAACCGAGCACGTTTGACCAAGTCAACAAAAACGAGCCCCAAAACGATAAACGCGAACCGATTTGTAAAAGGTTAAGATTTTGGACCAAAATGAACTTTGATAATTTTATTTTTAAACTTAGATAAAAACGACATGTATAAAGTAAACCCGAATGAAAAACGACACCTAAAACCCTTAGAATCAAAAATGAAAACGATCAGACCCTTCTGTCACAATGGACCTGCGACATAAGCTCTATTGTCGCAATAACTGCGACAAAGGCCCTTTGTCGCAACACTTCTAAATCTCGCACATATGTAGACTGTCGAACACACATACATTCTCGCATGCACTGATTCTCGCACAATAAGATTGTCTCATGAATAGTGAAACGCGATTGTCTCATACGATTGTCTCATACGATTGTCTCATGAATAGTGAAACGCCATTGTCTCATACGATTGTCTCATGAATACTGAAATGCGATTGTCTCATGAATAGTAAACTTCGATTGTCTCATGAATAGTGCTCTCGACACTAATTTCTCGCAAACAATATTTCAACATTTATAATCCCAATGTAATTGATTCGACGTCAACAATGAAATACAAATAACTAAGATACGCCTAATATATACTTTTATAAGTATACAACGAAACAAACATAATAATAATACTTTGGAAAATATTATTACAAAACCTCACCAACGGGCCGTACACTTTTTCTAAAATAAACACTTGGACAATACTAGTTGAGTGAACGACTAGCATAAGTGGACATTAACCCTCCACTTACACGTAAATACATAAGTGGACATTTACCCCCACTTACACACAACCTTATGCGTTTAGGGCACTAGAAGGTTACATCTTGGGACACGGACACCTACTACTCTATATATTAGTTGACCAGACTCAGGTGAGTCTCATAGCCCCACTTTTACTGCTTTTTACTTTGGGGTGAGAATACATGCACTGTTTTTATGAACACAAGTACTTGAAACACTTATACTTATTGCATGAGTAACGAAACTAATCCACTTAAGGCCTCTTAAATATCATTGTTCGTTAATCAAAACTGTACTGATCACGAACATTATGGATAGATCTATCGGGAACTGACAATCCCGCCCGGACTGGTAGCACCAGTCAACCCACGGGCGCATAATATTTCGTAAACTACGAGTGTTCTGGATTAGGCACTTGCGGAGGCAACAACCCACGTTAAGCTCGAACTTTGAGCTCATGGCAATAGTATACATTTACTTATCGTTGTTTAGAGATACAAACAAACTTGGAAATCTTATGGTTCATACTAATACTTTTTATAACTGTTTTAAATCTATAAGCTCACCAACATTATTGTTGACGTTTTAGCATGTATTTCTCGGGTCCTCACATGCAGTAGGTATTGGACTGCTTTTATGGGGAAGCAGTAGCTCGAGGCGCATGTTTTACAAACAACAAGAGATTTTCCTGCATTACTATTTTTGTATTAGTAGTTATGTATTAGAATCTCTAGGCTTAGTGTGGACTCGCATGCTGATGTAAACATTTTTAAGATTAATGTATTATTTTTGAACTGTTTTCAAACGACGCATATAAAGGTCGTTCATTATAACTTTGTGTGATGGTATTGATTAGTCGCGCCCCGACTTGACTTCCGCTGCTTCGTAATTTGGGGGTGCGACATGCACGTTGGGGTTGGAGTAAAACACACCATAATAGATCACACCATGACCTCCACCATGGAACTTATAAATTGCTCAAATTTTAGTCCTAGGTCGATGTGGGATCAAATTGAATCCCATTTCTTTGCTTCCACCTTTATTCTAAGTAGCACACTTTAAGTTCCAATATCACATTCACCTTAATTCCGTTTTGGACATATCTTATATCGTTGGGAAGCTCTCTTCAGGAGAACACAAACCTACAAAGTATTAACTATATATATGAAATATACTTATAGTTATTTATGTTTAAAGTTGATGAAAAATGCAATTTTTTACTCTAAATTTCCAACAATCCCCCACATGAATGGAGATCGATCAATCACACCATCAAATTAACTTTAATATTTTTCAATTATATATCATTTTTTTAGTATGAAAAATGCTTCATTTGTCTACAAAACTCAATTATATTTTTACCCCCATAGTTAATTATCTCACAAACCGTAAGTCCATAAATTATGAAAATTATATATTCGGAACCAGCGTCTTTTTCTCTTCGATTAGAGATGTCATAAGCTATACTTTCGACGAATTTTTTTTCTTCGTTTTTTACCCAATTCTATAATATAATCACATATGATTTACGATGAAAAGTAAAAAATTTGTTCACGATTATTTATTTACGGTATATGTTATTTAACAGGTGATTACAACTTAATATTCATCCACATTAATAGTTATAAATAAAAAATTAAAAAATGCATTAATTTTTGTTAAAAATCACATGTGATTGTTATTTGTACATTTAATCACATGTGATTTGTTATATAATCACATATGATTTTATATATAATCACATATGATTTTCATCTAAAAACTGATATTTGATGAGAAATTTTCTGATATATGATAATTTATGTATGATTTCAACTTGATTTTTACTTAATTATATAACTATAGTCAATGATTTGAAAATTCGTATTTTATTACTCTTTTATCACATGTGATTGATACTTTGATATTCCATCGCATGTGAGTACAACTTAGTTTTTCATGTTTTAATCTCTTTAAATCATCAATGATTTGAATTTAAAGTTTAATCGGATATATAAGCGGGTGTAATTTTTTTTAGTTTTAAATCACATGTGATTTCACATTAAAACCCAATAAAAATGGAAAAAAAAACTTTGTCGAAAGTATATCTTGTTAGATCTATAATCGAAGAGAGAAAGACGTTGATTCCGAATATGTAATTTTTATAATTTATAGATATACGGTTTGTGAGATATTTAACTTTGAAAAAAAAGGTGAAAATGGATTTTTGAGATGGAGCAATTCTATTGGTTCCTCCATTCTCCATTTTTTTACCATTCTTTTTTGAACTTTCATTGTAATAAGTTGTTCGTGAGGGAAAAGGAAATAAATAATGAATATGTGAGAATATATAGGTTGGTATTATGAAATCAATATTTAACGGGATTCAAAATGTAAGTTTCTTTTTTTCTTTTTCTTTTTTGTTTTTCCGTATGTGTAAGTAAATCCTTTAAATAATTAACGTCAAAATTAACTTTCATTGTGTATACTTTACTTTTGATTATATTTATTTGTATGTGTTTTGTGACCTGAAAATTAATCTGGAAGTCAAAAATTTTGATTAGTTAATGTATGTTACATTTTACTCTATGAGTATATATTAAGAGCTGTTGATATAAGTGTAGCTCCATATATATATATTTTTTTTTTGAACGGCAGAAGAATTATATTAATTAAAAAACCATCTAGCAAGATACTAGAGGCCAAAGTACAAAATCTAGAAATACAACACGCTACACAGACTAGATTCTTCCCTTGACTTTAACTGCTAAGACTGCAAAATGGATAAAAAAACTCATGCCGATTACAGATATACCAAGACATGAGAAAAACCCCCATCAACGGAGGCCACGCCACTGGTTTTCACCCCGTGATGTTTTTGATGCAGTCCCAAACAAGTCTCGGGGAAACGGTACAATAACTGAAAAAATAAACACTCCAAACAAATGCCCTTTAAACAATCGAACAAGGATTTTTGAGCCATTCATCCCACTTCATGTATGCGTTCCTATACCTGCAGCTGTACCACTGAAAAGAAAACAAAATTATAGAATCGACTAGAGTGATGTATCGTTTTTTGGATGTTTGAAATACGGTTTCATTTCTAAATCTCCAAAGTTCCCACCAAGATGCATATATGATGATGGAAATGATCTCCTTCGCTTTCTTGTTCTTCTTCAAAGAGAAAGTATGATCCAAAAAATCAGTAGGAGACAACCAATAAGGTAGATTATAGCCCAACCATTTCGAAATTGACATCCATGTTTTTTTGGCAATGATACATTCCGAAAAAACGTGAGTACTTGTCTCAATACCATTAGAACATGTGGGGCAAAGGAGAGAATTATTATATATACCACGAAACCAAAGGTTGAAACGGGTTGGAAGTCTATCCTTAATCAATCTCCAAACGTGGATATTTACTTTTCGGGGAACATTTTTATTCCACCGAGTTACCATGTAGTGCGAAGGCAATGCATATTTATCTAAAGTCTTACGTAACCCATTAACTTGAAAAGTGTCCATGTTCTTGAAATTCCAAACCCATCGGTCCGACGAATTCCCGATCGTAACATGAGCTATTACTTCACATAACTGATTAAATTGATCTTCTTCCGCCCCTCCCCGAATATTCCTCCTCCAATTCCATTTATACCTGTGACCGTCCCATCTATCCTTAATGGCAACATTTTTTTCCACTTCCAGATTGTAAAGCCTCGGAAATTTATTTGCAAGAGAACAATCATCCAACCAAACCTCATTCCAAAATGCAGTGTCTGCACCATTACCAACTTTTCTTTTAATGGCAGAGAATGGAACTTTATCTTCAACGTGGAGATCATTAATAATGTTCATTATCTTATGCCACGGCCCAGGGGTAGCAGTAAACCTTTGCTGCCTTATAAAATTCCGAGATGGGTAAAGGTTTTTGATAATTCTAACCCAAAGCGCGTCCGGATAATTGTGGAACCTCCATCTCCATTTGTATAAAAGAGCCTTATTAAACGACTGTAAACTACCGAATCCAAGACCGCCATCATCTTTACTAGCAAAAAGCATTTCCCATTTAACCCAATGAATCTTTGCCTCATTCCCCCAAAAAAAACCCGCTCTCATCATCTCAAGCTTATTACAAATAGCAATCGGCATCGAAAACAGAGAAAGGTAATATGTAGGTAAAGCACCAAGTACAGAAGTTACCAACACAGACCTCCCCCAAACGAAAGTAATAATATTAAAACGTTGATTTTTAAACCGTGTCACACGACTCATTCAAAGTAATAATATTTATTAGATGAATGATTGATATATACTTCGTGATAATTAATAGCATATAAACAATTTAATTTTTGAGAATAATATTAAAGAGATAGAACACTTGTGGAATTATGCTAAAATCCTTAAATAATGATAGAATTCTACATTTAACGTTTCTTAGGTACATTAAAAAGTCTTATTATTAAAAAATTTAGGAAAGAATTTGGATAAATATAATCTCATTTTAATTGGGTGAACAAATCATTTTGATTGGTAAATAGAGGTTTGGTGAAAGAATTCATTCTTAATAGGGGTTGAATATGAGCAAAATTGGAGGTAGGAAAATTTTCTTTTATTAATATAGAGATAGAGATAGTTATACTACTACTACTACTACTACTACTACTATTAATATAGAGATAGAGATAGAGATAGTTATACTACTACTACTACTACTACCACTACTACCACTACCACTACTACTACTACCACTACTACTACCACTACCACTACCACTACCACTACTACTACTACTACTATCTACACACAATTTCTTGCTATAGCCCCATGAATTCCTACTATCTACACACAATTTCTTACTATCTACACACAATTTCTTGCTATAGCCCCACGAATTCGCGGGTTATAAAGTAGTAGTAGTAGTGGTAGTGGTAGTAGTGGTAGTGGTAGTAGTGGTAGTGGTAGTGGTAGTGGTGGTGGTGGTAGTGGTAGTGGTGGTGGTGGTAGTGGTGGTGGTGGTAGTAGTGGTGGTAGTGGTAGTAGTGGTAGTAGTGGTAGTGGTAGTGGTAGTAGTGGTAGTAGTGGTGGTAGTGGTAGTAGTGGTGGTAGTGGTAGTGGTGGTAGTGGTAGTAGTAGTAGTAGTAGTAGTAGTAGTAGTAGTGGTAGTAGTAGTAGTAGTAGTAGTAGTGGTAGTAGTGGTAGTGGTAGTATTGGTAGTGGTAGTGGTGGTAGTGGTGGTGGTGGTAGTGGTAGTAGTGGTGGTGGTAGTGGTGGTGGTGGTGGTGGTAGTGGTGGTGGTGGTGGTGGTGGTAGTGGTGGTGGTGGTGGTGGTAATGGTGGTGGTGGTGGTAGTGGTGGTGGTGGTGGTGGTGGTGGTGGTGGTTGTGGTGGTGGTGGTGGTGGTGGTGGTGGTGCAGCAGCAGCAGTAGTAGTAGTAGTAGTAGTAACGAAGAATTGCCAAACCATTTGACTCTTCAACCATTCCAATATAAAGGATTAGTCAATCAAATAATAGATAGTAAATGGGTCGGTTTCAAAATAAATGACTTGCTCGTTGTAGAATATTATTCTCGTCAGACTTAAACCTAAGAAAAATAAAATATAAATAAAGACTAATAAGAATTAAAGTAAGAATAAAGGTTCGACCAATTTTGCTCCCTTTCGGAAAATCCAAATTAAAAGTCTGGCCGATTTTTTCCCCCTTATATAATAAAATTCTATTTAATTATTTAATTGAATGGGGTCAAAACTATCGGATGCTTTTATGGAATATATTTTTAATTTTTTTTTTATATTATTTTAGTTATTTATTGATTTAATATAAAAGGGTGTTAAGTGTAACAATCATTAAATTAATCTTGATCGTTGGATGAGGATGGAAAAAACCAATTAAGGGTTGGGATTGTCCCAAGCTATTTTGCTTTAAGTATATTTTATAGATTATTATTATTATTATTATTATTATTATTATTATTATTATTTAAAATAGGTTTTAACTCGATTGTATACACTATTCATTGTAAACATTACATTACATTATAATATGCTCTCACTATTGAAATTTTGATTTGAATTCATAAATATGTTTTGTTAACGGTTTTTTATTATTATTTAAGATTGGTTTTAGACCCATGTATATACACGAATCATTCATTATGAACATTACATTACACTATAATATAATGTGTTCTTAATAATAATAAGGAGTATTTTAATTTAAAATTTTAGACCCTTGTATAAACATGTATCATTCATTTTCATTATGAAAACTACGTTACACGATAATATAATGTGTTCTCTATAGTAGTACGGAGTATTTTAATTTTAAATTATATAACGGTATACCCTATATAATCTTAATTAATTGAAATTGATGTTGTCATCATAAAAAGAATATTACATGTAAGAAGATATATTGTACCGTTAGTTTAACCATATATATTTAGATTATTATGTTAGATAGAGATAAAAGGCATAATTCATTTATTTAGATAATATATAAGGTATTAATTTTATTTGAAAATTCATTCACCGGATTATTTATTTTATTTTATTTTATTACTAGATTATAACCCGTAAAATTTGCGGGCTACTTCATAATTTTAATACGAAGATTTAATTTTGTTTAATTGTATAACGTATCATTTGACACTTTTTCACATATGACTTTGGAAATAGATTTTGAATTGAAGGAGATGTTTGTCTTTTGATAGTAGTTTTAGACATTATTAAGAACATTTATATCATTGAAAACAGTGATTAATACTTAAACATCAATACCTGAAAACGAAATCGCCATCACTAATAAACAATACGATAAATCACGCCGGTTGCCAAATTGGTAAATCTAATTATTTTGTTTCAAATAACTCTCATCGTGTATCTCTGCATATAATTTGATTAGGTGCACGTTTTACCCCCACAATGCAATGGCAACAAAAAATTTACTCACAATAGATTTGTTTAACGATATGTCGTACTTGTGTAAATAGTATAATAATAATGCTATTTGTACATTATTGTAACACCCCGAATTTCAGGAAATTAATATCGTACACGGATATATTTTTATTACGAACTATTATTATGTAGATAACGAGATATAGTGAAAAACGTAAAGGGTTTTATCTGTTCCAGACTGTAGGAAATAAATGGAATAAATTAATACAGTAATATATAGATATGTACGTACGGATACAAGTTTATCCTTTATCCATTCTAAAAACCTCCTGAGCCTTTCCAGAGACTTCAATAAATTGCAGGAACCAATTCAAGAGCTAAGATTCAAATTTTGAATTCTGATTCAAGTTCTTCTAGGGTTTAATTCATGATCTCTTTCATCATCTTCAACCTATGTAAGTAATTTCATATGTGTTCTTAACCTAGTTTTTGGGTTTTCATGGGTTTTGATAAATTAATGGTTCTAATCCGAAATTAGGGTTCTAAATTGAATGATTTGATGTTAGTTGGTATTTTTATGATCATGGGTAATTTTAGGGTTTATGCTAGATTCTTATGAAATTATGAAATAAGCTTAATAATGTTAATAATGATGCTACTAGAGTATGATTATGAATATAGAACAAAAATTAAAGTGGTAAAGTTGATAAGTGATGAATTTTAGAATGGGTGTTCATGGTGATCCATATGAACTATTTTAAGATTTTGTTAATAAGTTTAAAGATGTTATAAATAGTGTTAATAGAGTATGAATATGATGATGATACATGAAAAAATGATGTAAAGCTTGTTAGTGGAATAAGTATGATATGTTAAGGTAAAGTGTATGTTAATGAAGTAAGATTAATTAAAGTGGGGGAGGGATTGAAATTAATTAAGATTGATGATGGATAGTGTCTAAGTGTATTATATGTGTTATGTATGAATTATGTAGGTATTAAAGAAATGGAGGCTTATGTTGATCAAAGTGGTGAAGTCGTCTAAAGAGATTGTGGTGAGTGATACGGGGGTTAAACAGGTAATGTGATTGTGTAGTACCGTATAGCTTGAGGGCTAGAGGTTTACACAATCAAGGAATAAGTTATTTGTTTATGCTTGTTTAATTATGTTTATTGCTTAATTTAGTTTGTTGTGTTAAATTAATTGTTATGTTTAATTGTTATGTGATTACTTGATACTTGGTAAGAAAAGTAGTGATTATCTCCTTAGATTGATGTTAGCCAAGTAATGAGATTGTCACTAGCTTAAAGGTAAAGGAAAAGAATGGTGAAGAATAGTATATGATTCGATTGTGTTGGATCCGGATTGCTTCCGAGCAAGAGGCTACACAATCGGGTGGAAGATGATTTGTTGATATATGTGGATTAAATAGTGATTATGTGGTGAACCGTGTATGAATTGATTGTATGTGTTTCCGGATAGCTTCCGAGCTAGAGGATCATACAATCAAGTGAGAGTTGCTTACTATATGTTTTGTTTCTTATAAGTATTTAAGATTATGTTAAAAGAAGTGTTGATGTTAGCTTGATGTTAGCCAAGTAATGAGATTGTCACTAGCTTAAAGGTAAAGGAAAAGAATGGTGAAGAATAGTATATGATTCGATTGTGTTGGATCCGGATTGCTTCTGAGCAAGAGGCTACATAATCGGGTGGAAGATGATTTGTTGATATATGTGGATTAAATAGTGATTATGTGATGAACCGTGTATGAATTGATTGTATGTGTTTCCGGATAGCTTCCGAGCTAGAGGATCATACAATCAAGTGAGAGTTGCTTATTATACGTTTTGTTTCTTATAAGTATTTAAGATTATGTTAAAAGAAGTGTTGATTAGTGTTTTGATTATTGTTGATTAAATTATGTGGAATATGCTTATGCAGTGAAACAATGTTAGTATGCATACTGTCGTGGTATGGTACTTAGTGAAATAGTGTTAGCATGCATATCGACGTGATATGGTGCTCAGTGCTCAGTGATCAGTGTTCAGAACTTAGTGATTTTGTGTTTATGTATTTGTGTTGATATGTGTCAAGTGTTATGTGGATTGCTTGTTTAATTGTCTGTGTACTTATTAAGCAGTTGTGCTTACCCGTTTAAGTGTTTATGTTGTAGGTTGATGTTTGGCTAGCGACATGTGGATAGAAGGGTTATGAGAAGCTAGTGACATGGATATGGAGCATGCTTATGGTTAGAATATGTTTCTTTCTTTTGAATTGTTGTTTTGATGCCCAATTGTGTAAATCGCCCAAACAAAGAGTTTTCGAATTAAATAAGTTGGTCAATATATAGTAGTTGACTTTGAAAGTCAAACTGAGTTATGGTGTCTAGTGTATGTGGTTGTCAAGTGTATGAAGTTATATGATTTGTTTGATTTGGGTCAAAGTGTTGAATTGTAGAAATAGGTCGAAAGTGATTGGTTTGTCAAATGTGAAGTTGACATATAGTCAACAATGTTGTAAGAGTCAAACATGTGTGGTATTGGGTAATGTGGTGGTGTTATGTAGTAGATTTGGTAAAAGTGTCCAAATGGGCACTAAACGGGTCAAAAGAGTTAAATTGGGTTAAAATGTACTTATGTGGGTTTGGGCAATGGTGTTAGACTTGTTTTGGTATGTTGATAATGTGTGCAAAAAGTTAGAGTCAAAATGTTTATGGTTTGTGAATTGAGTTGTAGTCAAAAACTAGTTAAAATGGTCAAAAAGTGGTTATACGTCCGTTTTATGGTAAAATGTGAATTTTGAAAAAGTGCAAAAATAGAAAGTTTCATTTTGACATTGTGGAGGTGCCTGTAAAATTTGATGGTCTAAGTGTTTACGAGTGAAAAGATATGCGGGTTTGAATTTGGTCAAAAATTTGGTTACCATTACCACTAGAACAGGCTTGTTCTAGTCTAAACCAAGCTTGTTCTAGCTAAAACAAGGTTGTTTTACCTACCTGTACTACATGGTTGATAATTTGCATACCCCGTTGTCTTGTTTTGGGTCAAAATGTAAAGATGAGAATACGGTATCAAAGATACGAGATGTGGGACCAATAGAGAGTGCTTTTAGAGTATGTATAAAAAAAATAGTTCTGTTTTCGGGGCGTTTCAATTATTTTTTATACTTTATTTTTTTAATGATTCTAATTAGTGGTGATAATTCTCGACACAACTTGAAATTTTACACGGAAATAAATGAGGAAGAGTTGCATTTTCAAGTCTCAACCTCTCAACTTGTTTATCATATCAAAGTTAATTAAAATTAAAAAAAAATATCTAATATAACTATAAAATGCTTCCAGTTATGAATTTGACGTTGTATAAACTAATATAATAATTTATACTCTTTTGTTTCAAATCAAATGGGCAAAATTTTTATATAGAATTAAAATATTAACTTTTATAATTACTTGGAGTCACTTTAAATGTTTAAGTGTTGAATAACATATCTGACAGAATAGTATATAAATTTTAAGTATTCTTCTTTATTATAGTTTAAAAATTTGGTAGTAAATTCTTTATATATTAGTATAAATGATAAAAGATATAAAAATTTAAGTGACATATATTTAAAAAAAAAAACATATGACTTTCATTAGTAGTTATATTAAAATAATCCTAAGATACATTTAAATATTCATTAATGTGTCATATAAGTTATGAAAAAGACATATTTATGGTTTACATTTGTAACCAAAAATTAATTATTAGATATTAATTTGTATAATGAGGACATTAAATGTTGATTATTCTAATAGGATTTTAATTGATTGTTTATTTAAAGAGTAGGGGCAATTTAGAATTTTTGTCACCTCATCTCCACAATTATAGGTAATCATGATTTTCAACCTAAGATCAATGGTTCACATTTAATTGTTTAAATCATTTAATGGTTGAGATTAAATTAGATTACCTAATTAACACTTTCTTTTAATATATAAAGAAGATAAAAAGAGAATTTTTAGGTGAATAAATGCGGTTAATTGAAAGTGTGGTAAAATCAAAACATTTGATTGGTCAATGAGAGTTGATTTTAAGCAAATTTGAAGCTAAGAAAGTTTTCTTTTATTAATATTATATATATTATATTATACTCCCTCCGTCCCAAATCTATAGTACATCTTTCCATTTTGGGATGTTCCAAATTTATTGTCCATTTGTACTTTTCAACCAATCAAAATATTTGTATGTGGTGAGAGATTAAATCTTATTGGTTGTAGAGTACAACCAGTACACTTTTCTTAAAGTGCGTGTTTTTTATCTGTGGACAATAAAAATGGGACGGAGGGAGTATTATAATTATAAGAGAAGATTATTTTATTTAATAATAATGTTTGTGTTAAGTTTTATATAGCTTTTCATTTCAGAAAATGTTAGATCTGGTTTATTAGGAAAAAAAAATGTGTATATTAAAAAATGGGACAATATAGTGGTTGGGGGTCGAGTCGATCACGAGTATAAGTTGTCTAGTGATCAAATAACATGTGACATCTCATGTGAATTACTTGTATGTAAAACGTGGTTCATATATTAAAACCTTTTAATTTATTTTTATCTATTTATCTATTTATACGGAGTATTTTATTTAGGTTAAGATTTACCTATTTTATTTCTATATATATATAACAGTATACTGGTATTGAGTTGGCTGCTGCCGCAAATCTTCTTTTATTTATAATTTTAAATTTTGAATAATATACCAGCCAAAAGGACAGAGCATTCTCTCTGTATCCTACCTCTCTTTTTGATTGTTGAATTATTTTATTTTTTATATTATTCAGATCTCACATAATTAGTAGCAAGTAATAAGTACCCGTGTTGAAGCTGTTAGAGTTCGAATACTGTTCGATAGTATTACCTGCAAACAGCTCTTCTTTATTTCAACAGGTATGTATATCTTCATGCATAATACAATCAAGCATTGGTATACAATATACTTTTCCTAAATTGTTTTGTGCTATATCAAAACTTTATAACTTTTATTTAGAATTTGAGTAAAGAAATTCGCGAAATATTTATAGGGATCGGTATTCGGATACTTGTTGTAGTCTTGTTGTTCAGTGTTTTAAGAATACTAGGCTACTAGCTGTTTAGTATTATGTGTGTATCAACTTGTGATTCTTTCTTTTTATTGTTTTTACTGTTATTTTTTTGTCATACAATATCTTTGTGACTAGTATACTTGTTCTGCATTTTACATGTGTGGCTTGACTTGTGCTATTATCTTGATTTAGTTTACATATCTTATGACTTTTAATCAAGACAATTTTTGTATCAAAATATTGATGCAAATGATGATTTTATGATGTTTTAAGGCTTTGAAGACATTATCGAAAAGGCTCAAGGTAGATAAAGCATATCAAGAATGAAGAATGCGGAAGGAGAGTACCTATTTCTTGTTGAGAGTGAAAACGAGGATGAAGATAAGAAATTCGATGGAGATGAAGACGAAGATAAGGATTTCGTTGGAGATGAGTATGCTGATGATGACCATGGATCTCTGAGCAAACAAAATTCTTTGGACCCATGGCCTAAAAGTTACAGGTATACCCTTCCCCTGTTGGTGTTATTGATTTTTGTCCTTAGATTTTAATATATTTTCTCGAAAACAACTAGCTTGAAGTTATTTTAGCTAGGATTAGATCTTCTCAGGTTGTTCCAACCAACACGATAGGTCATGTTGTGAGTGAGAAATTAAGAGTTGGTCCACAACTAGATTTTGCGGCGGGTCCTAGATTGTATTAATAAATTTTTGATTGGTTAACATGGCATTTCATGTTTGTTTGAACATGAGATGATCTCAATCTAATATTTGAGCTATTATTTGAAAGTCAAACTTTTTGTTATGCTAGTCCAACAATTTGATTTTTTAAATTCTACTCTTGATAATAGATTATACATTCGTCAATCTGTGGTTACTAAAATTTTCCCTGCATTATGTTATAGGAAGTCAATGGATCTTTATGGTGGTGTAGTCTCTCCTAGTTTGAACTTTCTGGGGTCTTCTAGCTTAACTTCGTTAGGCGGTTCATTCCTTTCGTCATCACCTAAACGGAGACGCCCTTCCAAGATATCAACAAGTTTAGATGACCCTCTCTTGCCACCAGCAGTAGACAAGCCGAAACCAAATGAGCATTATAGTTCTGATCATTCACTTCATCATCAAAAGACGTCGGCTAAAAACTTGTCACAACATGAGCCTGCTCATGCTAAACAGAGTTCGTTCGGCCAGGCTGTGGTTAATGGTATGTATATGATAATTTCTATTCAAACCTATAACACAGAGTTTATCTATCGTATGCCCTACTCATGACATGCTCCAACAGTGCTATATAAGTTTGACCTGGTCCGCCATTGGTCTAGTTATCTAAAGCTTTATTTTGGTACATTATCGCCATATTTTCTACTCTCGACCCATGAGCTTCAGTTCAGCCTCATTGCACACTTTAATTACATTGGTTAATACGTGATAAATTAATTAGTGTAAGAGCTAGCTAAAATGAAATTATCTGCAAGTATGTGAATCCACCTTTCAGATATATCCACACCAACTTTCAATGATGCTGCATGTGATTTTGATTTACCATTTAATTGTTTAAATAAGCTGGGCAGTTTTCCACTGCATATGTGAATTTACATCTCCTCCACTCTGGCATATATTGTACATTCGTATAACATTCATCCTAGCATGATGATATTTTGCAGGTGTGAATCTTCTTTGTGGAGTAGCACTTCTTTCTACACCTTATGCAGTAAAAGAAGGAGGATGGTTTGGACTATCTATATTGTTTATCTTTTGTGTTCTTTCATTCTACACTGGTATCCTCCTCAGACGTTGCTTGGATAGTAAGCCTGGTCTTAAGACTTACCCTGATATCGGTGAGGCTGCCTTTGGCATAGCCGGACGTCTAGTCATCTCTGTAAGTTTGATTAATCTCTGTAAATTTGAACTTATCAACAAAGAATAGAATCAAATAGTGATTAATATATTTAATTACTATTTGAACTTATTTTATATCTTCATTAATCTCCATTGATCCACCTATTTTCCTTTCTTAACAAAACAAGTGATTTTGTAAGCTTGTCTAGAGCTTTGTAATTGTTACTCACTTTTCATTACAAGAATGCTAAATGAACCATACGAAGGCGTTCGAGTTTCTTTTTTGTATCTTTTCTTTTGTTTAGTCCCTTTCTTAGGGGAAGGTTGTTTTTTTCTCCCTTTTTGTTTAGTTCATTTATAATGCAATAGCTTTTCAAAAAAAATAGTCATTTAACTTTATAAAGTCAAAGTGTAAAAAAATGAAAAGTTAATTGCAGTGTATTAATCATTGTTTTACATAGTAGGAGAGCCAAAAGTCTAAAAACAACACAGAACAGAAAAAACTCATCCTCCGGTCACCCACCAAATGTTGGTGATTCAGAGGGATCCCTCTATAATATTCATTGTTCTACATATAACTTTAGTTATATTATTCTAAGATACTTAATTGCAAAATTTAAGTACTTAATATACTATATAAAATAATAGTTAGGGACAAACTCATCTTCTAGTGTAGTTAGTTCGCAAAAAGCAGTTGGAAACTTTGAAAAGGATCTATGCATTTGAACCCTTGTTAACCAGAAACTAACCAGTTTAGTAGCGTTTGGCCGTCTTAAAAGCTAAAGAACATGTACACTGTTTTTTTTTAATCTCTAGCTTTATATTAATTCTGATCTGTTGTTTAAGCTCCCTATATACATTATTTTGACTAAACAACAGTTTATGAAAAGGATAAGAATTACATTGTTAGCAGTTCACGTGATGACTGATTGCTGATGATTTTTTTTTCTATTGTTTCGTTGCAGATAGTTTTGTACGTGGAGTTGTATGTAAGTATATCCTGCACAGTTGGCATTGTTTATCCTGATTGCTATTTATATACTTTATGTATTTGACATGCTCGATTTTCTTTGGCACGTCACACAAATTCTATCTGTAGAGTGTAAGCTTGAAGTTCCTATGAACTTAATTATACGGGTCCGATATCCTAGTCAAACATAAAAGAATCAGATTGTGGTTTTCAAATTACTTATCTCCATGATTGGACCATTGTTAAGCAGATACAGATCCTGTTCTTTTTTTTTTTTCTTTAAAAAAAAAAAAAAAAATTTATATATGGTTTTGATTTCTGTACATGGTTTTAAATAGATAACCATTTTCTTCCACACTGCAGGCATCATGCGTTGAATTTATAATCATGGAGAGTGATAACCTATCTTCTTTGTTTCCAAATGCATTTTTGAATGTTGGAGGATATCAATTAAGTTCACATTATTTGTTTGCAATTATGATCACTCTTATTGTGCTTCCAACAGTTTGGCTTCGCGACATGAGTGTTCTTAGTTACATCTCCGGTTAGTGCAAAATATAAGGTGATAAATGTATAGCATGCGATCCTTTTATTTTATACATGTCTAATTTGTTTATGTTCTTTCATCTAGCTGGTGGAGTTTTAGTAACGATTGTTTTGGTCATCTGCTTGTTTTGGGTTGGTTTGGTGGATAACATCAGCTTTCAGACTGAAAGTACAACAATGTTGAACCTTTCCACTTTGCCTGTGTCTATTGGGCTTTACGGTTACTGTTATGCAGGACATGCTGTTCTTCCTAACATTTATATGTCTATGGAAAAACAACGCCAATATCCTTTAGTCATCTTAACCAGGTAATTAACACTATCTATTGCAGTCAACATATATAATTCGATTTCTATTCCATCTATTTCGTTTTACTGGCGTTGCAATAGTTGCGTGAACACAATAGTCCAATAATTTATGATCTTAATTATAAATGAAGAGCATATGTTCCACCTGTGTAGTTTAAATTCTTTTAACTTCAGTATTTTTTTTTCTTCTTGAAGCTTCGCAATATGCACTTTTCTTTATGCCGGAGTTGCTATACTGGGATATATGATGTTCGGGGAATCAATAGAATCACAATTTACTCTTAACCTGCCTGCAAATTTGTTTGCCTCTAAAATTGCTGTCTGGGCTACGGTATGTTAGTTGATACTGATGTATTTATGATTGCCAAACATCTTTTCTACCATATTCATCTGATTCATTGTCTTAGTTTCAGAAGTTTCTTTGTACTCATTTGTGTCATTTTATATTTTTGTAGGTAATCAGTCCACTTACCAAATATCCTTTTTTTATGGCATGATCAAGTTTTTAATTAAACCCTTCGGTTCTTTTAAGGGATATGTTCTTTTAAATGTATCTAACGGTGACCCAAAATTCTATTGTATGTATCAAACTTTTCATCTTTTGCTCTTGTATGTATCCGACGTGTTATTAATTGTAGCTGTTGACATGGAAGTCATTTGATGACGTGGTGATAACGTGCCAGGTGATGTGGCAACTTATACTGTTCTCATGTCATTAAAAAAAAGTTACTAAACAAGTAATCGCATACATACAATACTGATACATACACAATAGACCAAAACAAAGTTAGATACACATAATAGACTTTTGAGATATAGTTAGATACATATTCAAGCAATTATCCCTTCTCTTAAATTTAAGTTCTTGTTCCTTTGATCCAAGAACCATCCTCTGATTGAGCTGATATAATTATACATCAAAGAGCTGTTGTATTCTCTTAACAAGAATCACATATGCTTTGACCATATCCCCAGTGGCTAAGAGTTTGGAGGAACTAATACCATCTAATCATAAAAAGTCTCATCTCTACTCGATCCTTATTAGAACAGCATTGGTGATCTCTATTTTACTTGTGGCCATCTCTGTACCATTTTTTGGTAAGCTGTCCTATAATTATTGCATACCATTAGTTTTTGTTCCTATCGGATTGTGTGCCCGAGAAGTATAATTTCATTGTTAATCAGTTGAATTATCACAATTGCTAGAATCAGGGCATTAAGTCGTTTCATAAAAACAGCCTTTTTGCAAGTTAATGATCTTAAGCATCATTATCACTATTAGTGATCTTTTCTTCTTTTTACAGGTCTGGTAATGTCACTGATCGGATCTTTACTAACAATGCTAGTGGTAAGTTCTTATTTGCCATGTCATATGCTCAATTTCCTTCCTTTATACTTGGTTAAAAACAGAACAGTTAACAATCCCCAACTAAGTCTACCATTTGTAAATACTCTGCTTTTAAATTTGTTTATATATAATCATATTGGATGACAAACTCTAATGCATTTTTTTGATGCAGTCATTAATATTTCCTTGTGCTTGCTTTCTGCGCATCCTAAGGGGCAATGTAACTCAATTTCAGGTACAAATATATTACAACCATAACTTTTACACGTAGTTGGATGAAAAAAGGCTATCACATTGAACTTAGACTTTCGTCATTAATCGTCGGATTCATTTTCAGATGTAATAATTTGTGCAAATTAGGATTCACAAAGTTGGAATGAGACTGAAAAAACTGGCCAAATAAGTGCAGTGAAGTTCAAATAACAAAGTTTAAGTTTTAAGAAATAACATTTTTGTAGTTCAATTATCGCAAGGGAACCATCCATGATAAATAAAGAGTTACTTCAAGTGTGTATGAGTATCTATTTTTGATCTTCTCTTACAATATTCTTCCATTTATTGGTTTTGTTGGTAGGTATCACTTTGTATACTGATCATTGCAATCGGTGTCGTCTCATTATCAATTGGAACATACACATCCATGTCTGAAATCATCCAACAGCTGCTATGATCATGTTTTGGTGCATATATACTGATACTCGAACTTGGAGATAGTGGATCATGTTCACAGGTTATTGAAGATAGAATGAATTATATTGTAGTTATCTCTAAGACTATCTAGTATTTTAAATTTATATTGTAGATCTTCTCATATGTATTCTAAGGTGTATCATATCTATCTGTATGTACGTAAGATGGCAATTATCACCCAATGCGATGGATTCTACCCGGTTCGATCACCTTTGGTGGATACCTATCAACTGATTGAAATATGAAAAAGGATGTGAATGTCCGTTTGTCATCCGTTGATCAGTGTATATTTACCACCTGAAATGATTTTGTTATTGATATATCTAAAGTAAGACGCTACAAACTTATTAAATTTTAGTAAGAAAACGAATTCAAAAGTATATTGATTAATTAAATTTTCTTGGTATTCCAAATTTGTTTATTTATATATGTTTTAATGTTAAAACTAAGCTGGTTGATTTGTTAACCCCATTCTATGTAGCGAAGTTTTCTTTGTATTCCAAATTTGTTTACTTAAAAGAACAAGAAGCAGATTCTTGAAGAATACTCCTTCAAAATGTCTATTATTAATTTACCAATTACCAGCTCTTTATATCATGATTTTTCTTTGGCTTTAGTATTTAGATATGTATCTAACTTGGACATGATCTCAGTTGTGTGCATCCAACTATTTTTTTTTCTATTGTGTATATGCAACCTTCAAAAGGTGTATTGTAGTGTATTATCTAGTACTATTGATGATGCGTCAATCTCTAAAAATGTCACATGACATCTTAAACAGACAACACGTCAACAAAATACATAAAAAAATACACTTTTTGAAAGTTAGATACACACAATAGAAAAAAAAGTTTGATACACACAATTAAGATCGTGTCCAAATTGGCTAAATTTGCACACACCAAACCCCTTTTCTTTTAATAAAGACTTTAACAAATTTCATTTTGCAAACATCGAAAATCACTAGCTACCCGTGTGACTACCAAATGACATTAATGGAATGATATACTAATCAATACCCCTTATAAAACATTTCCTATTATTGGCTTGAAGTTTAGTATTTGAAAGATCGGAAATACTTTTTCTACCCTTCTCAATCCAAAACCATTTTGGCAAGTCTTTCAACACACTAATCATTCCAAAATATCATCCAAGTAAACGATATAAATACAATTTTCTTAATTCATGCACATATTTATTTATATATTTTATGAAGGAAAGTCGATACTCTTTAATTGCCTTTATTTTTTAATTCATCAGTATACAATTACGATTTTGAAATTAAGTTCCTTCTTAGGGACACAATTACTATCTATCAACTTATGTTCATACACGTATTCTATATAACAAAGTACCCCTTATAAAGCATTTCCTATTATTGGCTTGAAGTTTAGTATTTGAAAGATCGGAAATACCTTTTCTACCCTTCTCAATCCAAAACCATTTTGGCAAGTCTTTCAACACACTAATCATTCCAAAATATCATCCAAGTAAACGCTATAAATACAATTTTCTTAATTCATGCACATATTTATTTATATATTTTATGAAGGAAAGTCGATACTCTTTAATTGCCTTTATTTTTTAATTCATCAGTATACAATTACGATTTTGAAATTAAGTTCTTTCTTAGGGACACAATTACTATCTATCAACTTATGTTCATACACGTATTCTATATAACAAAGGATTATAGATCGAGATCATACATATTCAACTGCATGTATGCTTACTTTTTCCAGCTACCTTTATATATAATCTTTTGTAGTGAACTTAACTTTTTTTTCATCAGGTAAAAATGAACACTTTATTTGTAATGTGTCCATATATAATTGACATGTTACGTTTTTTTATTTGTTCATATTCATAATAGTCATAGTTTAAAATAATGTTTCAACACACACCATTTAAATACGGAACGTCCGCAGCATTGCGCAGGTATCTCACTATACTTTAGTATTTCTTTGCATTCCCTTACTCTTTGCTAATCTCCACTTTGAACCAAGCACCCCTTAAAATGTTGTAGGGTACATTTGGTGAAATTAGAGATACTTAAAGTTTTTATTTTAGCTAGAAGGTGAAATTTCTTTTATATATATAATATAGAGTTTGGTTATTGTAGAAAGATGTTCAAGATAAAAAGGGTAAGAAGTATTATGAGCCGTTAGATTAGACAGATTTCAAACTAATTATAATTATGTTTTTAGTAATTTAATTCAAAATTCAAATTGAATATGAGTCTAAGGGCATGATTGTCTTTTACACATATCCATTCAAATCAGTTTCACTTTTAAATTAAGAGTAAGGTTCAAATGAGTACACTAACTTTGAGTGAGAATGAGGGAACCAACAGATTTCTACCATGTGGTACTTTATTCTCTCTCCTCCACATTTTTAAAAATTAAAAATCTCACAAACGGTAAGTCGAAAAATCATGAAAATTGCACCATAAAATTCAGTGTTTTCTCCTCTTCGATTTTCCGTCCCTCAAGGCATACTTTCGACAACTTTTTTTTTCTTCCATTTTTTGGTGGGTTTTTCAAATTAGTAACAAATGTATTAGTGATTGGTTATACATTTAATTTGTGGTTAAGGTTAGGGTTTAGGGTTAGGGTTAGGGTTTAGTAGTGTTTAGGGTTTAGGGTTTACTAGGGTTTAGGGTTCAGTAGGGTTTAGGGTTTAGGGTATGATTTAGGGTTTAGAGTTTTGTAAAGCGTTTAGGGTTTAGGGGTTAGGGTTTGAGGTTTAGGGTTTCGGGGGAGAAACCCCAAACCCTAAACCATAAACCCTAACCCCTAAAGCCCAAACCCTAAACCCTAAACGCGGCACTAACACATGTGTTACTAATTTGTCAAAAGTATGCCTTGAGGGACGGCAAATCGAAGAGGAAAAAACGCTGA